>NJDD01005468.1:30069-45470 GCA_002245505.1 Calephelis nemesis
CCAATACCATAAAAAAAATTAAATAATTTCCTCTTTTTCTTTCGGTTTCCATTATCAGATCCAGGCTTGATGGCAATGCGTACCTACTAAAACTGCGATCTATCAAATACAGTATTTTTAAAAAAAATCGGTACAGCAATTACGGAGAACGCGATTAACACACATAAAAAATATATTATAACCTCTTCCTTTTTAAGTCGGTTAAAAAAAAAATACATGATCACGCAATACTACCGACGCACCTGCATAGAGTCATAACTTAAACCGCAATTAAGTTGCCATAGCAAGCCCATAAATCAACATGCCCTGAAGAAAATCAATGTTTACGAGTGCACCACGGAAGGGCGGCTTGGCTAGTACCCTATTGTACACAAAAACAACTATCATGAAATTGCTGGATCAATTCTTATTGGGTTCGCGCGGTGCGAAAACCCTAAAACCAACGAATTAATACAATAACAAAAGACGTCTGTAGGTTGTCGGTACCCATTATTTTTACAACACAAGTGTTTCTTTACTAAACACATTTTTTCAGTGGAAAAGTATCAGTGTTATTTAAAAATAACCGCCTTTGTGATCTAGCGGTAAAAATGCAGTCTTTTAAATTTTCTAATTAAAAATACGTTGCTCGGGATTGGAATCTTGCCCGGTTGGCGATAGGCTTATCACCTATCACATTGTGGGACTTAGTGTCTTCAGCTAGTCGTGGGTGTGCCTACCTCTTCGGTGATATAGGCGTGACTATACTGTTATTTGAAAAGTGTGAAAACAATGTAATTCCACCAAGTGCCGACGACGACCAGTTCGGTTTATTTGACCTACAAGACTGGAGCCGAACAATGCGCTTGTCTTTCTCTGATGTTGTAGTATCTTCATGCCCATATCCCCGAAGAAGTAAGCAGAGGTTGTACAAGCCCACGATTAGCCAAAGACAAAGTCCTTCAATATGATAGGTGGCAAGCCTATCGCTAGCCTATCATATACAATCCCGAGCAATTTTTTTTTATAAAATTGGAAAAACCACATTTCTTTTTGATGCCCGACCCGGGAATCGAACACACCACAAGTTAAGTCCACTAGACCACAAAGGCGATATCATCTCATTACTAGAGGGTAGAGTTTCGCAGCGACTCGCCCGGATTGGTACCACCGCCTTACCTATTCCTGCCGCCATAACGTCATGACGTGTTCCGGTTTGGAACCCGGCCTCAGGTTGGCATCGCACCAGTACCAGCTTTGGTGGCTTGAATTTCTTACCATCAGGAAATCCGTCTGCTTGTTTGCCTTCCAATATCATAAAAAAAAGCCTTGGGGTTGGTCAGTAGCGTTGACGTGTACGCAAACTCCTCGATCAACAAGGTGGTCGAAAAAGAAAATGGGCAGCTAAACAACACTTGTAGCAATTGCAGAAATTTTATATGTCCGTCTGTATCCCGACCGCGATTCACGTCGACCCTACTAAACCGTTTGCAACGAAACTTGGCAATATTTACTTGCCTTGTGTTCCAAGGAAGGATATAGGATATTTTTATTCCACCTATTAAAAGGGTTCGTGTGGAAGAGGGGTAAAGGTCAAAACGAAAATTGGGCTACAATTAATTAACGTGCCGTCCGATTTTTTTTTGTTTTGCAGAAGGTAATAATACCAATGAGCAATGTGCATTATAAATTGTCCTATATTTTTTGTTGAAAGTAATAAGTCATATAGTTTAAAAATAACAGAACCCAGCAGTGGAAACCGGAATGTCAAGAAACATTTGAAATGTTTCTCCATGCAGTCTCAAGTGCAGTCTAAGTCTGAATGCAGGATAAGCAAAGTCTCAAGTGCCAAGAGAGAACGAAGATCGTCGGGTCAGCTAGTAAGTAAATAAGAACGTCTAAAAAGATAGGTACAAGGGATTTGAATGTAGCATTAGCTTTTAAACTATGAAGGAAGTATATGGAAATAAAATTAGCCTATTCAGTCATAGGGTAATTTTAGTTCCATATACCTCCATGTTTTGACCTGAACATCACTTTTCTCCAAGGGAGTCGTGAGCTACACATTTTCTTATTAAAACTTATCCATACAAATATATTCAAAATTTAAACTCATGGGGAGTATTCATATTAAGATTGCTAAAGTGTGTTTGTCCTTCTTTCAAGTCACATCAGTGTAATGTGTAGGAGGTTGGAGAGTGACATAGGTACTCTCTGGCTACTCTGTCAGGGGTTTAGCGTGAACATTTGCATATGTATGTAGGTTAAAGACAGCTATATTAAATTTAATTATAAAGTAATGGTTTGTCTCTTTATCCCTTGGCTAGTAAAATCATAAAACTAAAAAATTCAGAAAAGTTCAATCTCAACAATTCCAATGAGTCGATTTCGGTACCCAAGCTATATAACGAAAAAAAAAACGTTTGTATTTAATTTAAAAAAAGAAAGTTAAATATAAGGCGAGAACGATACTTCTTTTTTATTTTGTGTTATCTCAAAAGATAAGCTTTTCAGACGTAAGAGACAACTATCATCTGGGGACACTATAGATGTTACTGGTAGTCACAATCTTATAGCAGGATTTGAGGCCACTTGAGCATGTCTATAAATATGTGTATAGTAGGCAACACGATACTAACGAGAACCAACGTTAAGACGTTTTAATTTTTTTAAGCTATGACGGAGGAAATATGTAAGACAATGATACCAATGCGAGTGGGCTGCTGCACAGCAATTTATCGAACGCAGACATCCAATATTATAAAATATTTCGAGCAACGCACCTTCTCAAATAATATTATATAGGATTCCTACAAACTAAAGACGAATCTGAAGAGTATTTACACCGCCTTCAAGGCTAAAGAGAGACAAGATGCAGTACTGCATCTCGAAGCCTTGACCTTAACCGGATTTCGTTGAATATTCAGTTTCATTTGGCCGTCCCAATTATGTCCTGTGCTAATACCGGGGCTTTGCCGCACAATGTTTACACATTATGTATATCCATATTAGGGTCACTTGCACGTTCCTGGGTTAAGTATTTAAGCCTGATTTAGATTTTTTAAAGTATCTTCATACTCACATCCGCGAAGCGGTAGACAGGCAGAGTCATAAACAGGGCATCCACGACTAGCCGAAGACACTAAGTCCCACAATGCAATAGGTGGCACGCTTATCGCCAACCCCCGACAGTGTTATTTTTATCAGAAAATTGAAATATACATTTCATGATTTTTTTTGTTACTTGTCCGTGTGAACGAACCCGGGACCTCAAGAAGTCTAGTCTACTAACTTTACAAGTAGTCGTCTCGTACATCGAACCGGCGCCCTTTAGCATTCTGCCTAGGCGGTTGCCCAACTGCACCCTAGGAAAAGGGCGCGGTTGGAACCAAAAGAAGAACTTACCTTAACACCGGCTGATACAGATAAAGAATATAAAGTTACCAACATACCGCGTACCAAATGCGTACTAACTCTGAACTTTTACTAAAGCTACTTAATAAACTTATTCAAAAGCTCGACGTTTCGCTTAAGTAACAATGTTCGTGGTCCAAAGAAGTTTGTCAAACTTTTAAGTAATTTTGCCATATTTCTTGTTAAAGAACGGCAAAATGGTAATTTAGAGAATACAATCTGAAGTCACGAAGGCAACAAAAACTTAGGCGAGTGCAAGGCTTTTATTTTATATTTTTATTTATTATTTATTTATAACCCTTTCAAGAATATGGCAGTGTTGTATGTGTGGAATTGGCATTACATTTATTTCAAAAACTTTATTTTTTAAAAAATAATAACCCACAGCAATTGGAGAGAAAGGCGCATTTAAACACACAGCAAAAAAAATCTCATTTTTTTAATTTTAATTCTTCAAAGCATATATAAAGGCGCTTCCAGTCTACACTTAGATCTTTCAAACTACGCAACGGATTATAATACGGTTTTCATCAATAGACAGAGTGATTTAAGAGAAAGATTTATAGTTATAAATATGCATGTTGCAGTTATCAGAGTTTTTTAATGTGATATCACTCCCCACTGACATAATATTAATATCTAAGTATTTGTGCTTGGGTTAAATTTTTATAAATTTTAGAGAAAGAAAAAATAACTAAAATCCTCGGCAGCTCAAACGGTTAGAAATGCTCTATGCTTTCTCGTCGGCTTGGGACGAAAGGTTACAGGTTCAACTCCTGTCTGGGGCGAAATCTTTTTCTTTCTTTAAAATTTATAGATATAAATATCTACCCATGTAACGCCAGGGCAAGTCATTAGTATTTAATTGCAAAAGTAATGAAATAACACACTTAACTACAATAGCATAATTAAATTATATTATGCAGGTTGTTTCTACGATTAACTGCAGCGAGCTATATACCAACCTTTTCCAGAATAATCCAACTATTAAGTTCATTTGCACTTAATATACCACAACATACACTAAACTTGTTTTACGCACATTATTTATAGATAATTTCACTGTTAAAACGTAAGTTATTTATTACTTTTGCGTTTTATCGCCACAAACACGTCCACCACGAAGCATTGCCGCACAAACACTGAATTTTCTGAAAAGTAAGCAAAAGCTGCAAGCGGTACGAGCTTTCGTGAAAATTCGCTTGTCTTTGCCCTTCGCATTACTTCATGAGTTTGCTTTCCGTTGCTGATGGTTCTTCGTTTATATTACGGTTTATTTATTCAGGAATTTGCAAGTATGGCTTACATTTGTTATGAAATAACAGAGCGAACAAATAAACTGTTTAATAAGCGAAAATCGTTTTTTTATGATATTGGAAGGCAAACAAGCAGACGGATTTCCTGATGGTAAGAAATTCACGCCGCCTAGAGACACCAAAGGTGGTAATGGTGCGTTGCCAACCTGAGGCCGGGATGTTAGGCCTCGAGCAAAAGTAAGTTTACCGGCAACCTATCCTTCGAACCGGAACACACGGTGTTAGTGACGGTAAGCCTATGCTCGCCTTTTACGAGATGTCTGACAGGAAGGCAGATGGTCTATTCTGCAAAGGAGTCCGGACCAACACGTAGCCACCATAGATGCTGTAGGTGCGTTCTTAATGTGATACGACAGCGAATAAATGGCTTTTCTGATGGTAAGAAACAACCGTGGATAGGNNNNATATTAATATGTTATGGGAATGCCACTGTCTTGTGGTCGGGAAGAGTACCAGTCTTAATCAAGTCTTATTGAATGCTCTAAGATTTTATTTTTGTTTAGGAAGATTGTTTTAGATGACATCAAGGAAGGATTTTTCGAAATCGATTTCCCAAAGGATAGAAATAGAGGATAGAAAAAATCCTCAAGTACACGGATCTACTAATAGTAAGAGATAACCATGGCCTATAGAATCGGCCTCGAAAAGTATTCCATACCTTCCTCGGAACATAAAGTATCTACCAGCCGAATTTCGTTAAAATCGGTTTAGTAGATTCGCCGTTAATCGCGGTCAGGGTACAGACAGACAAAAAATCTAAAAATGCTACAATGTTCATTGTTTCATAAAAAAATGTGTTCTGCTGTCCGTTTGTTGTCGCCTGCACCTATTTTTGAAATATCTTTATTCTACAGAATTTATTGAAGTGAAACTTCTTTATCGGGATTGGAGAAAAATTTTGTGTAACATTTTTTCGTTACGCGTCACATTTTTCCGTTACGCGCCATCTTTTTCTTATCCCTACCACTCGTGATTCGAAGTATACTTTCTCCTGCGGAGTAGGGATTGGCAATAAACTTTATTTAACCAATTTCTGTAAAGTTGCATATAGTAAATTATTTTTTGAAAAATAACGTCATAAAGAAGTTTCACTTCTTCACTTCTTACTAGTGTACGCTAGTACACGCACACATTTTTTTTACAGATTTATTATCATAATATTAACACATGAAGCAAAAATTTATTCCCCTTTATAAACCTATGTGTAGAAGAATGCAGAACGCTAATATTTTTAAAGCATAACGCTTATAAAGTGCATTAAATAAAAAATTAAAACAAATTAGACATATACATACATGCTATGCATTTGACACACACAAAAAAATATATTGATGATTGCAATAAAAGATCACAAATGGCGCACAAGCTATACTAATAAAGTTTGGAGGCAAAGTTCAAGAGTATCTAGGATAAGTAAGATCAAGACTAGCTAATCTTGATAAATGAAGATGGCGATCTTATCAAAAAGATATTAAAATTTATTTTGGTCGAATTTCGACCACTGGGGGATCACTAGTAAGTACATATAGATAGAGATGTGAACGAGTTATTGTTTGTCTGTCTCTCGTTCAAGTCGTAACAGTCATGTTATGATGTAAATTTTGTATCTATTGCAATATATAGTTTGGAGGATGGATAGGCCAACCTTTTTTTTATCCGCGGAGAGAGATGGTGAATGCCAACGCGACCCCATCTCGCTCCTAGCCGGGCGGCAGGAAGGTCATCGTGTGGTTTTTAGTCGGTTCGACTCCGACATAACCCGCTGCTCTCCCCCGAGAGCGGTGGGTATCCGGGGGGATTTTCCACACGTAAAAAAAAGGCCAACCTTTTATCCCTATGTCCAAATGGGAAGAGTATTGAATATATCTAGAGCACGATTAATTGTTTTGGCAGCTATTAGTTTTCACCTTACCTTGTAACAATTCCAACACAGTTTCCTACCAGGGTTTTTGATGACGTCTTCAAGCAGTTTTCAATACTGTCTACGTCAAACTACGATATTTTGCGTGCAATGTGTACGTATTTTAAATCTACTTCGACAAAAAGGTTCTCGCTTGTGCTTTTTCTCATATTCTCTCATTCTCAGGTTCTCATTTCGGCCGGCATATATTTTTTTATGTATGTACTCTCGATATATCTCCGTGTTTTAATCTATTTCTCCGTGGTTTCTGAACCGATTTACGTAATTCTTTTTGATGCGAAATACCTAGTTTCGAATTAGTCTAATAAAAAATTAATTCAGGCACGCCCATTACTTGTTACTTTATTAGCATTTTATCCCATTTTCACCTATTCTGACGTTTATTTTTATTAAATTTGATCATATCAGCGATAAACTAAAAAGTATTAAATAAAAATAACTACGTTAATAAAATCGACTTCAAAACTAAAAAGTGGAAAATAATAAAAAATGATATTCATTATATACCACCTATTACTAATACGTGGTATTTACTAACAGGTTTGAAGTTGGTGCCAATCCAATTTTATGCTTCCTTATAATATAATTATTAGTTTAAGGCTTAGCACCGACTTCAAACCTATTAGTAAATACCACGTATTAGTAATAGGTAGTATATAATGAATATTATTTTTTACTTTTGAAGTCGGTTTTAATTAACGTAGTTATTTTATTTGTTACACAATTACTCGACCAATAGCAAAGCACTTTTGATAGTTCTTTTTAGAAGAAAGGTCGTGATTCCAAAGTGCTCCCATATTAATTACATCATTATCTGACTAGTATCTTGTGAGTGACACTTAATGATACATACATTTTTATTTACGTTGCGACCTATCATTGACTCTGAAAGCTCAAAACTACTAGAAGGATGTTGATAAAATCCATGTGGGACTATATTGGAATCAGTTGCTATGTATCTTTCGAAAAATAATTATTAAATCCGACGTGATACCTAATGAATGATTTGAAGTCGTTTTTGAAGTTTTACTGCGCTTAATTATTCGAAAAGGTCATGATTTCGAGGTTGTGATATCAACATTGATGACGTCATCAACATGGACAAAACCAAGCATTATTAAGTACTAGCTTCCGCCCGCGACCCCGTCCGCGCGGATGTCGGTCTAAAACTAAAAACTTAAAATATTTTTTTCTACTTATTTTTCCAGAATATAAAGTATCCCATTTTGTGCCCAGGATAATAAGGTATAATTATACCAAGATTCATCGACATCGAAACGTTAGTTTTCGCGTGATTCCTGAACATACAGACAGACAAAAATTTTTTAATCACATATTTGGATTTGGTATCGATCCAGTAACACACCCTGCTATTTTTTTTCAATATTTTTAATGTACAGAATTGACTCTTCTACAGATTTATGATATGTATAGATAGATAGCATAGAGTTCTGGCGCCATCGAGCGAAAAGACTGTCGAAGTTTTTTCATAATTATTGAATTTCGTGTTGATATTGCGTGAAATTAGACAATTTTGGTGGTATTTTGTACAATTTTGCTCAGTGAAAGTGCACAAATGAAATAATCATGAAGAAATTAGCGTATCGTGTATTTCCTCGTTGCCGCCAAATCTCTTTATATGAGCTTGTGTAGTGCCACCGCTTTACCCAAGAGCCTGACATGACTTAATGACGACTTATGACTGATGACTAATTATAATTAATTAAAATTGATATAAAATTTGATGCAAATTTCTACTTGACTAATGGCAAAATACTAACGTATAGGCCAAAACCTAAAGAAAAAAAAAGTATAGCTTAAAATCGAAAAGCCGGATCATGATAAAATTTATGCGAGACCATCTTTGAACACATCGATCACATCGCCAAGAAAGAAGGGAACAACCTCGAGCAACTTATGGTCACCGGAAAGGTTGACGGTAGGACACCAAGAGGACGTAGCCCAACTAGGTGGACTGACCAGGTCCGAACAACCCTGGAGACCAACTTACACGTTGCCCTCTATTCGGCCAAGGAGAGAAATAAGTGGCGTGCAAGGTCATCCCTCAACTAGGGATTCACGACCCTCAGTAATGAGGATAACGACGGGAGAAGGATCTTTGAATTATTTTCTACCTTCCGCAAAATATCTAATCAGGCCGTGGTACCTAATGTAACCGTGTTTGCGTTTACCCTTTCACTATAATATTGCTAACATGTAACGGTATAGGTAAGATATCAACATGACGTTGGTAACATTCAAAAATTCTATTGAAAAATTATGTAAGGTAATTTATTTCTAAGGTTGTCCGGCAGAGATCGCTCTGAAGCGATAAGACCGCCTTTGTGCACCTGAGTTAAATATTATAAGTGAAAGACTGTATATTATTTTGTAAATTTTAGTGCATAATAAAGTGTATTTTATTAATTCATTGTTTCAAATTCTACTTTGAAAAGTTACAAATACAGCTTTAGATTATATAATTAACTAGCGTCCCACCCCGACTTCGCACGGTTATGAAATATACATATAAACCCTCCTCTTCGATCACTTTATCTATTAAAAACCGCATTAAAATCCGTTTCGCAGTTTTAAGGTTTAACCATACATAGGGACGGAGGAAGCCACTTTGTTTTATACTATGTAGTGATGGCATACATACACGGTATGACTAATAAATTAATAAACATAGATTAAAGTACATCCAAGGTTTAACATGATATTATTACTGTGTCTGTTTATAAGACGGTAAAAATATCCTATTTAATAAAGATTTTGTAATTAAGGTAATTATCTGGTGCTTAAGATTTTTTTCTAAGAAAAAGAAAGGTTGTAAGAAAGATACGACTAAAGTCGCCGATTGATCTCTATCTACAAAAAAATCAATAAAAGCTTGTTTTAAATAAGTTATTAATAGAGATTTCCTACTCTAAAGAAGAAAGAATGACAAAAGAACAAACGTATTTCTAAGAAGAAGAAAGTTCAAAGAATGATCTAAAGTCGCCGACTGATCTTGATCTACAAAAAAACACTAAAAGATTTAAAATAAGTTATTAATAGAGACTTCCTACTCTAAAGAAGTAAGAATGACAAAAGAACAAACGTAACCGAAACTGCCAATTCCTGCTAAATATTCAAAAATGGAACTTACCAGAAACTTAAAAATCCATAACACTATCTTTGTGTACACAAATCACACATTTTCCACACACGATCACTTTAACCAAAAATATTTGTGGCCTTTCCAGTCGTATCCTACATTGAGGATTTCAGAACGGTCCGGGTTGCGCAGACGCAGGTCGGAATTTAGATCGTCGGTAAACGCACGCGGAGTTTTTCTATTTATAACAGCTGGGTGCTGGCTGATGAGATTATATAGAAATCTCTTGAAGCTTATGACATTCGTGCCTAAAAACAATTAGTCTACGTCAGATGTAGTTTTTCTTACTATTGGGTTCAGTAGTTATTTTGCATTACTTTTCTTACTAATGCTAAAAAAAGTTCTTTACTTTACTTTTCTTACTAATACTTGTACTCTTCTTACTACATACATACATACGTACATATCTTCACGCCAAGTTCCTTACGGGGTAGGCAGAGAGTATCGAGTGCCAGACCTCACGATACTGACAAACCTGTCTTGCTTCCTTCACATTCATACTAATGCTAAAAATACTTAATTACGGTTAATAAGTATACGTATATGGGTTTGATTCTCGACAGGGGTATGTATTAGTATGATGAACATATTTGCCTGTAATTCTTAGTTATTAAATTTATTTATTTATAGTTATTTCTCTGGTTTTAATATCGTTTACTAACACTTATAAGAAACCTAGCTTTTACCTGCGGCTTCGACCGCGTTTTCGCAGGAACCCGTTGTGCGATCGGGATTAAAAGTAGCCTATATATTAATCCAGGTCACAATCTGTCTGTGTTCCACATTTCAGAAAAATCCGTTTAGCCATTCGAGCGTGAAAGAGTAACAAACATACACACATCCTTACAAACTTTTGCAATTATAATATTAGTAGGAAGTAGGATTAGGATACTTTGGCTAGTTGTGGTTGCCCTGGTTACGCCTCTGCCTACTCCCTTCGGGGATATGGGCTTGAAGCTGTATTTACTTACTTTTAATAAGACAATCGTCAGTATATTTATTATACATTGGGATTACTTCAATTTATATGATTCGTCCAGGGATATTAACTACCGCAAGTAAAAAATATATAAAGTATGGATATACTTTATCTATATTTTATTTAAAAAAGTTAAAAAAAATGTTATATTGTGATATGGCACATCACATCCGACTAGGTGGTAGAGTTACCTAGTCCTGCCGCCATTGCGTCAGTGCTTGTCGTTGACGTGTTCCGGTTTCCTAACATCCCGGCCTCAGGTTGGCAACGCTCTATTAACACCTTTGGTGTTTTCAGGCGGCGTGAATTTTGTAGTATCAAGAAACCTGTCAGCTTGTTTACCTTCCGCTATTATAAAAAAATCTTTGAATATTGATAAAAGGAAATACTTTGCGGAAATCCATACTAAAATCAAAATAAAATAATCTAATATTCAATTTCCCGCCAAAAAAAATATAGCGCACTATTTTGCCTGTTCTGTCACGCCATAACATTAATACATTTTTTAGGCGGGAAATTGCAAATTAAATATTTTTATTTGTATTTTTTTTGAGCCCACTAGGACGAAAGTTACAAGCGTCACTTGTATTGATAATATCAAATATGAAAAGAAAATAAAAAAAATTGTGTGTGTACTTATGTACACTCGTTAGAAGTTATACTTCTTCGGCGTAATAAGATAAAAATCTTTTTAAAAATTTTATCTTTTGCCTTATTTTACATTTGTAGACAAAATGACACTAACCATAGAAAAAAGGTATTTAATACATTAAAAGTTTTACTATAATGCATTGTTTAGTTAAATAAAGTTTAATATTTAATAAAAACTAAAATGTTATCTATAGCTAACTTCATCATGTCGGTTTTTTGTGACGGTGTGCGCGCGCATCGTAAAAATTTAAACTCATCATTTTTTCCTAACGCGCCAAAAGAAGTATAACTTCAAAAATATTTGCGGAATATGAGTGTTACAAAGATGTTACAAAATTATTTAGGCGTTTCTACATATTTGTGGTGTGCAAAATATTTTAGTAGTTATTAATAAAATTATTTATTTTAATTATTTATTTACTATTTAAACACTGTTTATTTGTATTGATTACATGATTATTTATTAATACAAACAATTTTTAGAATATAAATTAATTTATCCTTATCTACCGTAAACTACCATCACACCATTTATTAAAGAGATAGATTCTGATCATTGTGGATTATCAGTCAAACTGTCAAAAAGTATAAAAAACGCTTAAAGAAAAGATATTTTTGTTTCTATTCATGCAAATTGCTTAAAAAGATTTGAGACTGTGGTAATGGAAGAATTACTAAAGTCGCCGTATCATGATGATTTAAATCTTTTAAACGAATAATTTTTTACTATAATACAAATGGTAGATCATCAGACTTCTACGCTTAAAAAATGACAGTTAATATTAATTATAGAGTTTTTAGTGAATGGTCAATATTGGGAATTCGTAAAGGTGGAAAATAAAGTTGTATTATGAAAGAACTTCTAATCATAGCCTTGTATTGAAATAATATGTAAAAATATCTAATATATAATATAAAATCATTGTCTAATATATAAAATCATCGCGTCACGGTGTGCGTGATTGAATTCTTCCGAAACGGCTGGACTTTACGTGAAATTTTGTGAGCATATTGAGAAGGTCTGAGAATCGGCCAACATCTAATTTTCATACTCCTAGGCCAAACTGAGCCAAACTGAGGCTGGGATGTTAGGCCTTGAGCAAAAGTAAGTTTGCCAGCTACCTTATCCTCCGAACCGGAACAGGCCAACGGCAAGCACTGACGTTATGGCGGCAGGAATAGGAAAGGCGGTGGTACCAATCCGGGCGAGTCGCTGCGAAACTCTACCACCTGACACCTAGTCGTATGTCATAGTGTTAGTGACGGTTAGCCTATGCTCGCCTATTACGAACTGTAAATGTAATAATATGAAACAAACACAGAATATCAGTAAAACTACTGCAAAGTGCAATCAGCGGAGATATAAAATATCAAAAACATTATTATATTAAAAGGCTTATGCTAAACAGCGCTATCTCTTGACAGTGAGGTACAACTATTTTAAATGTTGGTGTTACAGTACTAAAAAACTACTAACTAGATCTCGTTCAAACAAATGTTTTTGGTAGTTTTATCGTTCTTTTATTTTAGAAGTTGCAATGGACACATTTTATTACTTTGGAAGTGTCTCTCGCGCAAACTATTCAATTTAGAAAAAAAATTAGAGTAAAACCTAAATATCATTTTTGAAGACCTATCATCGGCTATTCACAGATATCTTATGGATTTGTTAAAAAAATGAGTTTTGGTTCTAAGCATGGGAAACTCTACAAATTTAGTTTTACTTTTCTATTTTTGTGTCAAAATCTAAATGCGATTCACAGAATACATCTACTTACCAAGTTTCAATAGCATAGCTCCTATAGTTTCGGCAAAAAGTGGCTGTGACATACGGACGGACAGACAGAATGATTTGGAAATAAAAGAAGAATTAGATGAACCCACAGAATTTGAAAAAGTTGCCTTTAAGTCCTTAAAAATTAAAAATAGTTAGGGGGACATTGCTTCAGTAATCAATGTTAGTGCTCCATTTTAGCTATAATATTTAATTATTGTGTTACAAACGTAGAATTTCCTGATCTTACGAAACTTAGCAAAGTTAAAAATTGTGCGAACGGAGGAGTATGAAATTTGGCACACTTATAGTTTATGTGTAGGAGAAGTGCAGAAAGCTAATATTTTTCAATAATAATGCTTATAAAGTAGTAAAACATTACTCACACTACCAGGCATTTGACACATACAAACAAATAATACGATGATAACGATAAAAGATCACAGATGGCGCACTAAAAAGTTTGGAAACAAAGTAGTCGGTCTTAAAAAATGAAGATGGCGTTCTTATCAACAAGATATTAAAATTTATTATGGTCGAGTTTCAACCAATGGGCGACCACTAGTACTTGTAATTAAGTCTGGAAGTTCTGCTGTTCCTACAACTATT
The DNA here is from genome assembly GCA_002245505.1 of Calephelis nemesis. Lineage (NCBI taxonomy): Eukaryota > Metazoa > Arthropoda > Insecta > Lepidoptera > Riodinidae > Calephelis > Calephelis nemesis. Next base: position 43,873 of record NJDD01005468.1, read on the forward strand.
GACCTCTCTATTCTGCCTACCCAAAGTAAAACATTTGAAAAAAGTTATATTAAATCAAATGTTATTACATTTTAATTTAAAAAAAATTAGGTTTATTTCGTAATAAACAGTTTATTTTACAAGGAGTAAATCAATGGTTGAGGCTGGTCTGGAATTGTTTAAGAACATTTATGAGTGTTGAGAGGATTCTCAGTTTGCAATTGGGGTGTTCTTTGATTTGTCCAAAAGCATTCGATTGTGTTAACCACGAAACATTACACAGGAAACTACGCCATTATGGAATTAGAAATAAGACACTCGATCTTCTGATTTCCTATATGAGCAGGGTAAAATAAAAAAAATCTAAATACGTAGATAAAAATGCATAGGTATTAATGTTCAAATAAGTATAAGGTAAGCTAAAGGAGTTTTGGATTTTTACTATCAAGGCAGCTTGAATTTAAAAACGACTAAAATTCTGATTGAATACTTCTTGACTAACGTTATTCTATAAGAGAAGTAAAGTGAGTTGCAATTCTTAACTGGTCCGAGACCTTTATTTCTCCTTATTTACATCAATAGCATTTGATTTGTCTGAAAAAAAAAACATTAACATATGCAATGTTTTTATTAGAGATAACCGTGTTCTACAGACACCATAGAAGTTATAGGTGCGTCGCTGTTCTAAAGAACAGGCGTTAGCTAATGAATAAGTACTACTCTTGCCCTCCGGACCGGAACATGGCAGTAATATTGTTCTGTGATGGCACTGTTATTATGGCAGCAAGAATAGATAAGTCGGTGGACCCCTATCCAGGCAAGTTGTTACACAGCACTATACCAACGGTAGTCTCATTGGTAAATACCCAGGGTATATGATACGGCCTAATGTTATGATCACTTAATGCGTTTCATCTTGTTAAAAGAGAAATATAGATATTGTAAATTGATAAAAGAAGGCGTTACTTAGTGCGAAGCGAAACGTACGTTGAGTTTTTGGTAGTGTGTGTATTGTTGGTGCTAATAAAACAGTTTAGTGGTGTGTGTTGTGTGGAGCTGGATATATTGGGGAGTTTTAGCTTCCGGTAAGTCCAATTCATTCTTAGCGCACTATTTTGCTTGTTTTGTCACACCATAATACGTATACAGTTTTTGGCGGGACATTGCAAATTAAATAATTTTATTTGGGTTTAAATATAGAGTACCTGGATGACCGAGCTTTGCTATTAGTAGTGTAGTGTGTAGTAGTGTGTGTATTGTTTGTGCTAATAAAACAGTTTAGTGGTGTGTGTTGTGTGGAGCTAGATATATTTGGGAGTTTTAGCTTTCGGTAAGTCCAATTCATTCTTAGCGCACTATTTTGCCTGTTTTGTCACACCATAATACGTATACAGTTTTTGGCGGGACATTGCAAATTAAATAACTTTATTTGGGTTTAAATATAGAGTACCTGGATGACCGAGCTTTGCTCAGTATTTTTTTTTGTTTTTTTTTATAAATTGTGTTTTTTGGACATTATATTTAAGTACGAAAATTTAAAAAGTCTAACCTCAAAGCAAACAATCATTGACTTCGTTACTTAACAACGGACTTCGTTACTTAACAACAACAATAAAACA
>NJDD01005468.1:45711-59172 GCA_002245505.1 Calephelis nemesis
CTAACACACTGTAAAAGTAATATATGTTATTTGCAGTTAAAAAAATATTTTTTTTCTTTATTACAATATTTATGGCAAGACTAGGTATATATATATATATATATACAATACATACATACCTAATCACTATCAGTACAACGGTAGAAGCTGCTGGATACCAATCTGGAATAGTCTTTGTAGACTACTACCAGCCGCAGGGCTGTTGATAAGTTAACCTTTGCATAAATGAAAAAACTTCATTGTGCACAAAAAATGTGCAATATTAGACACTGGTGGTAATTCTACTGTGCACAAACTAAACTTATTTTAGGTCTTTGCTATCTTTTTCCAATGAAACAAAAAGAAAGACCATTTTAGATATGTCAGATTCAAAGTTCGGTTTTAAATCAACCTTTGCCGAGGAATAGATTAAAAACCTATAGAAATATCACGTACAAACTAATTTGACAGCATTAATCATGTTTTGTCCCTTTCTTTCTATCACTGGCGTCAAAAAAGACAGCGATAGCTCAAAATTAGTTTAATAAGTGCGCTTCAAATTTACCACCTCATTGTATTTCGAGCTTGATCTCAACATGTAAAAATCTTTGGAGGAACCCAAAAACAAAGTGGGGAATAAAAAAATCATTGATATAAATAGTGATGTTTATTGTGAGTTCGGAGAAAAATCAGTTCGGAAATGAACTATTTAGTTATAATACAGTATATTATACATTAAGTATTATATCATAATTTACACTATCGCCCAATACAAACCTTACATACTAAATAAATATATGTACATAATTAAATTTAACATATTAATTTTTCAACAATTAGGGAAGATACTCACCAAACATCTTTATGTTAGATTGAGAGAAATAACATTATTATTAAAACAATTAAGTACGTAACTGAGTCAAAAAAAATATTTTATTAAAAAAACATTTTTATTTTCATTACCAAAAAAACATCTGGAATTTCACAATTTAATAGGCGTCGCAGACGTGGTCGACGGTTACGTAGGAACAACGAAGGGTTACTATACCTAAACATGAAAAAAAACCGAGGTTTTTAAGATGATGACAATTTTGTGTATTGTCTATTTTGCACCAATATTTAAAAACGATAATTTTTATTTAAATTATTATTTATTTTTTAAGATTAAATTTTGTTACTGAAGTTCATTTTGTCCAAATAGAAGCGGTTGGTTATTAAATAACATTATAAATGCAATAATGCGTCTGTTCGTCCTGAACAAATCATGGAATAAAAGTCTTATAAAATGTCTATTTCAGCGGTACTGTACGCGTACGGACAATGTATTTTTATTATAAGTGTATGTACACTGTATATGAACTAGGTGAGTATCTTTCCCTTATAAAATAAATAATATTTATAGTTTATGATATTTACATTTCAATTATAATATGTAGTTAAAATATAATGACAAATACAGAGGAAATAGATATCATAGGTTTGGATCTTCAAATACTAATAAAAAACATATTGGAATACGCTAATATGTCACTGGTCACATACACCAATAAACAAATAATAACAATTAAAATGTATTATTTTTTAAAGCACTGTTTGAAAACTTAGTATAAAATTTAATAAATACAAAGTAATTACCAAATGTTGAAATTTGCTTCATTTTTACCACAAACACTTTCGATTCTCTAACCTATTTAAAAACACTTGTGAATCCATTTACTTATTATTTTATTAATAAAGTTGTCATTAATAATTTCAAAACAAAAAGTGAATTAGTTATCTTGAACCCCAGTATCTTATATAATATAATAAAAGTGTCCTTATTTCCTTTCCTAGATAATTTCTGAATGGACTTACCTATTTTGAGCTGATGTTGTTGCCTTTCATGGGCCTGTACATTGTTCAACTAATTTAAAATAACATAAAATAAAGAAATAATTGCAGTTTTAAACACATTAGGATGACATCAGTTGGAACCACGGTTTACTATATTTAATCTGATTAATTACAATGTTTTAATAGTTTTTTAAAACTAATTTCCAATGAGAAATCTCCTAACATTAATATCTATTTCCTCTATATCTTTGGGATAGTTCAAACTATAATCACAATCATAAGCTATGCTAATGCACATATTAGCAGAAATCTGTAGGATTACTCTCGTAGCTCAATTCATGCATTATTGGAAACTGTTTTTTTTTTTATGTTATAGGAAGGCAAACAAGCAGACGGATTTCCTGATGGTAAGAAATCCACGCCACCTAGAGACACCAAAGATGGTAATGGTGCGTTGCCAACCTGAGGTCAGGGTGTTAGGCCTCGAGCAAAAGTAAGTTTACCGGCTACCTTACCCTCCGAACCGGAACACGTCATGACGTTATGGCGGCAGGAATAGGTAAGGCGGTGGTACCAATCCGGGTGAGTCGCTGCGAAACTCTACCACCTAGTAAAAACTCTACCACCTAGTAAAAGCTCTACCACCTAGTGATAATAAAAAGTAATAATTTGAAATGAATATGTCATTTTAGATACTCTAGAACACAATGCTAGCTAATTATTACCATTTAAGTAGTTAATAGTAAATTATTTCATCCTATTAGGTGAATTAATTTGTAACTCAATGCTAATAATCCGCTAATAATCTGTTCAAAAGTACCTAAAGTGACATTATACGATTTCAATTTTCAATTCGCATGATATCGAGATTCAAGAGTAGCCCAAGCCCAAGTAGGTCCAAATATTGGGTCCGTTTGCTCTTGGCTGTTGAGTGCGAGCCATGTTCGGATTTATTCCAAATGTACGATACTATTAGCGACAAAGCACGGTTTTCTTGCTTGTTCTTGTATTTTACTAGTGCTTTAAGATTTTGACTGGGGTTAGAAAATGGTATTCTGAACAAGCAAATAATATTTTCAATATGACTTATAAAAGTGGCAAACATGTACCAGTTTAGAAGTGTACCTTACAGACCAAAGAATGGAACAAGAATTATAGTTATTATGCTGATTAGTCGAATCGTTAACTTATTTCAAGTTGTTGTTGACTCCTTTCAACCCAATTCAAAAGAAAAAGACGGGACAAGAATTTCTATCACAATTTCCACAATTTTCAACATTATTTTTTTAAATTGAAATTAAATGAGTCTGGACTGGAGTATTTTAACATAAGATTTAACTTAAAGTAAGTTTAGTCAGTTTTCAGCAGAATCAATACTAACCTGAGGTTATTTATAATAAATATGTAAAGGCTTAAAACTGTAAAGTTTGCCTGGCAAGAATTTTTTCATTGACAAAATTAAAAAATAAGCTTATGTGACAACTTATCGATCTGATAGACTCAAATTATTTTTTTTTTTAAATATGAAGGTGGCCTTAATATTACTTACCAAGAGTTCAACAATTTTTCATTTGTCATGAACATATTCGTTACCGTAATGGGTTTAATAATGTGGCGAAACTAAAAAAATGCGCTGTAACCGTTTTTACAGCTTGCTACCCTAGAACTTAACATAAAACAACTGTTGAAAACAATCATTAACATTTGCATAAATATTTTAATAAAATCTCGCAGAACAATAATAAGTTACCATAACTTATAAGAGATAATAGTCTAAGCAAGCAATGGACTTGCCATTATTTATTTAGGTTTGTTTATTCAAAAAGTTGACTTCTTAGGTTTTCCATAACCCAATAGACATTTTCCTGTTTTAACTATGAATATTGAATTCTTATATTTTCTAACATTCTGCTAAACTTACGTTGTTTTTGAAGTGAAAACTTCTTAAGCGTCGTTGCGCACTTTTTTTGGAATGGGTAAAAACTTTTAAACTCGCGTCAGGACACGTGATCTGATCGCAAATTCGTAAGACGGTGCTTTCGCGAATGTTCGTGTTGTCATGTTTGTGTTATTGTACACAAAGTGTTATTGTAAACGCAATAAATGAATATTGTATTCTACCACATAAATGATAGTATTTTCATACTCATAATTAAAACAATTCGTGCAAAATCATTCCCTAACCATTCCAAAATATCAAAAATGCACAACGTTAATATTTAAGATTTCACTTCTGATGGCACTCCCGGAATGCAACTCGTCTTTTTTTATAAGAACCTTTTCCTGACAATAATAATTAACACAACAAAAACAAAATTATCAAAATTCTTCCATTCATTTACGCGTGATACAATTACCAAGGGTAATAGAGATCCATTTTTATCTATTAAGATTTTAAAGTAATAACAAAATTATTATTAATTAAGAATATCAATAACCAGCGGACATAATGACTTTGGTGCATCACTATCTTGTAGTCGGTATGTTATACTTGTCTACCTAAATTATCCTCCAGACTAAAATATGCCAGTAAAAAAACCAATGTGGCTGTGGACTGTGGACAAGTCATCGTCTATACCCCAGTACACTTTTAATAGTAACAAAGTTTCTGAATTCCTAGTAAATGGAAAAAAATTAAATGAATCTAAATTCATCATTTTTATATTTTTGCACAACTTTAATTATAAGTATTTAACTGTCTTATTTTGTAAGGATATGATGATTTCACATACATACATATTTGCACGCCCATATAAGACTGGCAGAGAGAGCCAAGGGCCAAGTGAAAAAGCCTTGCAGACCTGCCTAACTTCCTCTACATTCATAACTCTTTCTATACAAACACGCCAGTCTTAGAAACTCTTGACACCATGTTCACATAAAGCATAAGTGGATCATGGAATGTCAACCTAGGTCTCCCGGGATAACCACATTTCAGTAATCATAACATCAATATCTATCGATGCTAAATAGTCACTAACGGCCAATATCAATAACCTATCTACAGATAGAGATAGGCCTATTAGAGTTTCTTGCTAAAATGTTTTTATTAAATAGGACTATCATTTATCTTATATAGGTTATTAATATTGGCCGTAAGTCTCTCTACACAACTAGTAAATAGTGTACCAGGATAACATAAAGGTTTATTTATTATGCTTAATACTTTTTTTGGGTTAGGAAAAATTTGAATAACAGAAAAAATTAAATTTTATTACATAGAACAAACAACTTCGTGAACACACAAACCTTTGAAATGTTTAACTACATAAAATCTATGTACTATCTACACAGGATGTTACTTTAGTAATTGACTTTCTGAATATCATTTTTTATATTTTTATTGTTCAAATTGATCGTTATTCATCCCTAACTATTTTTTTAATTGTTTACAGAAAAATTCAGTAAACATTTTACCTTTTTTTGTTATCTCTCTTTACAATCAAACTTACTACACCTTAAAAAAAATCAGTCACTGTTTTCAAATTAAAAGCAAAACTAATTGTCTGGAATCTTATGATTTGTTTTAGCTCTCTTTCTCTCATTTCTCTTATTCTCCCTTTTAACCAATAGCCTATAGAAATGTATACGTAAAGTTATTCAATTTTAGAAAGAAGGTAATATAAGGTTCTCTTACTCCCTCTTCTCACTCTCTTACAACATAATAAATAAAAAATCCGTCTAAATTATAACGAGTGAATGATATTCAATAAATAAACTACTAAAGTCATAATTTAAGGTATCAACATCTACCCCGTAATCTACTTTTTAACACAGCCAAAATAAACTTACACTTCCTTTTGCCCTGTATCCAAGATGGCTTCCGCACTTGGTATCACTATCACGTCTCTAACATTAGCACAGGCTAAATCACTTCCATCACACTTGTCACTTTCATCACACCTGTCACTTTCATTACACTCACTTAAACTTGCTTTATTCTCCATATATTTTGCAATATCTATGTCTGTAATTTTTATATCTTCGTTTTTAACTTCTTTCGTGCAAAAGTCCTCTATTTCTGTACATATTCGGGTTATATCTTCGTTATTTGTTGACATTTTCACCAATTGAGGTGTATCTCCGATTGTGAATAGGACTTTTTCAGTTAGTTTCGTTATTTCCGGGTCCGAGTTATGTGACTTTAGTTCGCCTGTTTCTGGGAGTTTCATGTGATATATGTTTGAGTCACTCCCCATTATGGATGTGGTTGAGGCGTCTAAAGTTGATAGTTCCTGGAAAATATTACACATACTTTAATAAGAAAGTCAAAAGGATTTTCTGTTTGTAAGACTATATATTAATAGTAATGTGTATACACATAAATATCAAAAATGAAAATAGTGAGTTGTTAACCAGGGAATTTAAAGGCTTAACTTCCCTGCAAATCGGAACACGATAATGCGCATTGAGGTACTGAAATTAGAGTAGTTAAAATAGGTAAGGCTCACAGCTAACTTCAATCAAAATTGAGGTTTTTGATATTTCGTCATAAAGATTAGATAAGAAAGAACGTACTATAAGGTGATGGTAAATGTTCTGGAAATGCTTTCATGGGCAGATGGAGAGTCAAAAACTGAAATTTATCTAAAACTATACTAAATATTTATACTGGTAAGGTTATTTAATCTAAAACCACATTTTCACATACAAATGGTCATCGCATCAGGTCTCAGTGGATGGACCAATTTTGTTATTTCTTTTTTTTTATGTTTACGGCCCAGTGCGCCGTCTTACGTTCTGACGATCTGACGCGAGTTTAAAAGTTTTTACCCATTAAAAAAAAAGTGCGCAACGCTGCTAAAGAAGTTTTCACTTCAAAAATCCATCCATCCTTTCAAACTCTCATTTATAAAACTAGTAGAATTGAATCAAAGAAAATTTGTTATGGGTTCAAAAAGTTCTTGGAACTGATTTTTTGTCTGTTATCTTAAATGTATAACACAGTTTTCTTAAGTTAAAATACATACTATACATTCGGTATCTGTGTTTGTATATATTTGGTACCTGATCATCGTGGTAGCTTCCAACACTCCTCGAGTGTTTGTGTCCTCGACTGGTGGTAGCTTTCGGAGGGGACTGAGTGTCAACGCAATCCTGGGTAAATAAATTAAGTTTTTAGTTACATATGTAGGCTAGCTTAGAAAATAAAAATCTAATCTATTGGTCTAAAAAAATCTTAACGAGAGGCACTGGTTTGCATTCTAATATTTAAACTATAACTGACATTCTAAACAACCTGTAAAAATTTAGTTATTATTATGTACGTCAGTTCCAAAAGTCCATGATTAACGTATTTTTATTTTAGTACTCAACGAAAGGCACTGGTTTGCATTCTAATATTTAAACTATAAATGACATTTTAAACAGCCTGTTAAAATTTAGTTAAATACTATTATGTACGTCAGTACCAAAAGTCCATGATTAACGTATTTTTATTTTAGTACTCACCCTGTGCTTGGGTAAAATTTCTATAAATTTTAAAGAAAGAAAAAATTTCGCCCCAGACAACGGGTAAGAAAGGAATTAAAATTTCGCAACAGGACTTGAATTCTCAGTAGCTCAAATGGTTAGAGCATTCGTCGGCTTGAGGCGAAAGGTTACAGGTTTAAATCCTGTCTGGGGCGAATTTTTTTGCTTTATTTAAAATTTATAGTCCTTGAGTAAATTTAAATACAGTTTACTTAGAAAATAACAGTCAACGCTAAAAGTTTTTTATGTCAAAATGCAGCTAAAGAAGACGTGGCTACCCTGATAGTAAGAATAATTGCTTTCCTATAGCCGGGATTTTAGGCCTGATTTGCAAGTCTACAGTGTGTAAGACCACCGTACCCTAAAGACCGGAACATGAAACATTGTCCGGACATATTATGTGTAACAATGTCTGCACAGAATACTGCGCTTGAGTTGAATTGACGCTATGAATTTTGCCAATTCAGCTACGTCAACATCCTATTAATATTATAAATGCGAAAGTTTGTATGTATGGATGTATGGATGTTTGTTACTCTTTCACGCAAATACTACAAAGCCGATTACGATGAAATTTGGTATGTAAGTAGCTGAAGACCCAGAATAACATATAGGCTACTTTTTATCCCGGAGTTCCCGCGGGATTGGGACTTACGCGGGTGAAACCGCGGGGCGCAGCTAGTTACAAATAAAGACATACATATGCAATTAAAAACAATTCACAAATAAAGGCAACATTAAGGACAAATACATACTGCACACAATTATTTTACAGAAAGCAAATAAAGCGCTTTGATATTCCATGCTCCAAGAGTCGACATGTCAACTATTTGTCTGACAAAGAGTAAAATAAATATCGAAAACAATCTGTATTAAAATTGGAATACCAAATATACAACAGAAAATTTTAACAATTTAAAAATACCATGCTTTTATAACTGTATATTATCATATACTATTCAAGCCTCAAATATCTACAAGTATTTTATTATCACTTATATTATATGTTGAAAAGCAAGACATATTCAAATGAAAGATATTAGAAAAAGTTGAGAGGTGTCAAGGGACACCCGGATGGAACGAAGTTCTTTCTCGCTCTCTCTGTCTTTTTCTATAAGATAAAAACAGACAGAGAAACACGCGCACGCTGCACAGGTTTTAATAGCTTACTATAGCAAAAAGTGTCGTTACAACTTTTCGTGAGATTTTTTTCCGTCAAGCCCTCTTTCACAACTCTCTATAAGGAACTTCGTTGCAATAAAAGCACGTCAATGGATAACTAGGCCCACCGCATAACTTCATAAAGGTGCGAGTTAGCTAGTTCCCCTTAAGTTTAATACTGCTTTATCCCCATGGCGTAAAAAAAATCTACGGAAAATCCTTGCTTTGGCTAATAGACCAAGAGCTTGATACGAAAATGCTTTGAAACTTTTGAAAATTGAGCACGGTGCGAATGCAATCATTCATGCATGCATGTGCAGAGGTTTTATTTCAAACATTTACCTTGAACCTGTTGAACTGTCTGTACTTCCCCCTCTCGGAGACGACGAGACTCCGTAGCGACTGTGTTCTGGGACATTGGTTGTCCGAGAGCCAACGGTACGTTCCGAACAGTTTCGACGTGTCCGATCTGCCGATAATACCAGTTCTTCATCAGCCGACGATAAAACGGAGGAGGGTCTTAATTCCACGTGTACATTTCTTTATGTGAGACCCATGCATTACTTTTTTTATACAAGAGGAGGCAAACGAGCAAGTGGGTCACCTGATGGAAAGTGATCACCGCCGCCCACGGACATCCGCAACACCAGAAGTATCACAAGTGCGTTGCCGACCTTTAAGGAATGTGTACGCTTTTTTCTTGAAGGTCCTTAAGTCATATTCTTTTGGAAATACCGAATTCGATAACTGATTCCACAAAGGTGTGCGAGATAAAAACTTTCTACGTAGAACTAGTATTTTTGATATTTCTTTTTGTATTCAATACTATCAGAGTTGTCCAACATTTTAAGGCAATCGGTTTAGCGTTTTTTAAGTTGTATTTGATGCGTATTTTACGCATACTTAAACGGCATAATATTGAAATTGAAGTCTGTTATGTACAGTTTTTATTGCATTTAAATTATACATAATATACTGAGACTTTTAAGAACTGATTCGTTGTGCCATAAACTATCACTTATTATCTATCTCGCTCGCACTATTTCGTTGTATCAAGCGCCGTAATTCGGGTTCATTTTGCGTTATAGTAGAAAATATATAATATATATTAATAATTTACGAATAACACAGAATATATAACAAACATTCACTTCTGTTACAAACACTATATATAGGTCGTTAAACACCCATAAGCAGAACAATGACGAGCAAGCATTTTTCACACACAGATAATAAATATTATTAATAGCATAATATATTATTTCATTTAGCACCCACGAACAGACTGTGACAGTACCCACTAAAGGTATAGATTATCACTGCATAGTATAAAACAAAGTCGCCTCCTCTGTTACTATGTCCCTTCGTATGCTTAAATATTTAAAACCATGCAACGGATTTCGATGCGGTTTTCATAATAGATAAATTGATTGAAGAGGAAGGTTTATATGTATATTTTATAATCGTGCGAAGCCGGGGCGGGCCGATAGTTATATTTATTACGTGTATCAAAAGTATAACAACCAAGCAGACTTTTTCTAATGTGATAAGACAGCGAACGAAGACACAACTCTCCTGACGGTAAGAGACAACCGTGGCCCATGGACACCATAGATGTTTTAGGTGCATTGCCGTGGTATTAGGCCAATTCTGCAAGTCTATCGCCTATAATACCCTTCGGACCGTGACATGACATTATCGCGACAAGTACTTATTTGACTTTTGCTCGCCTGTAAGAAACTTCTTATCCTGACAAAAAAGCAGATGGTCTATTCTACACAGGATACCAGGACCAACACGGGGACAGACTGATCTCTGACGAGACTGCAGTGATTAACACTGACATAACATAGGCAGATAAAGGTAAGGCGATGGTATCAAACCAGTTGAGTCGCTGAACTATATCTTATAGTCGGATTTATTTGACAAGTGAAAACATCTGCTAATTTAGAATATTCTATTAGAGAGCGATTGGGTTTTCACATACTTACTTGTGCGCCAATAAACAGCAATAAGTATATTGGATCTATACCTTCAAAGTTAGCAGATTTTACGTACAGTTCTCGCGATGTACCTATATAGTATATTTCCAAAGAAAGTAAAAAAAAAGGTCATTGAACTTTAAGTTCAAAACGGGACTAACAAACATTTAAATAAAACAGTTTTTATATTACATTTAAGTTTGCATTTCTAATAATTATGTAAATTTGTTATAAGGATTCCTCAAGGCTTTTCAGGATTGATGGTAATAAGCGAAAATGCATTTATTTAGTAATTACAAAACCTCGACGTCGAGATTAGAGATGCTTTTAACATAAATGTCAGCTAAAAATAACTGTAACGCTGCAATAATGTCAGTTTACTAATCAGAACTAACAACAGAATGATGCTCCCACCTTGCGTTACAACTCATAGCCTCATAAAAACAGATTTGACACGTCTGTATGACCTCCAGGTGAGCGACACTTCTGGTTTATTCCATAAATAATAAGCGTTCGTGTCACAGTCAGTGAGCGTACAGGACACAGTAACATTGGAAGCACAACTCACAGATGGGCCGGTGTGGTGAGCAGCCGCTGTAGGTTGTGCAGGGTGGGGCGCATGTCGTGCACGGGCAGCCCGCGGCCCCACAGCAGCTGCGCCACGCACTTGTTCAGCAGGAACAACGCGTACCGGAACAGGGTCGCATCCCCACCGCGGGCGAACAGAGGGATGCTGCAGAGGGGACATACAGTAAAAAAATATCTTCACGCCCGTATCTCCGAAGAAACACGCAGAGGTACAAGAACAACTCCCGCGACTAGCCGAAGCCACTAAATCTTACAATGTTACATATCCAATCCGATCCCGGGAAATGTTGTATTTACTACAAAAATGATAAAACACATTTTTTAACGGACTCGGGAGCCGAACCGGGGACCTCGACGTCAAGTCAAGTTTAACAACCGGACCGCTGGACAACAGACACGATTATCGAGGGGGACATACAATTTCTTAAATAACACGTTCTAGCGACGTAGTAGGGCCTTTAAAACTAAATCAGATTCAGAGATCAGAACCTATTGATTATATTAGCAGCAGTTTTTTTTGAGTTACAATATCTTTAATGGCTAATTGAAATGATCTATCTAATCTAAGAGAAAGGGTTCCTTTAATTAATTCTCGCCTGGCCACCACTGTTAATTTTAAATAATACGAAAAATACCTTTGCAATCTAACTCCAGTAGACCTATCTTGAACTCTAGATAGATTATTGAATTGGCCATAACCGTTGTTTTTTTATGTTATAGGAAGGCAAACAAGCAGACGGATTTCCTGATGGTAAGAAATTCAAGCCGCCTAGAGACACCAAAGATGGTAATGGTGCGTTGCCAACCTGAGGTCAGGATGTAAGGCCTCGAGTAAAAGTAAGTTTACCGGCTACCCTACCCTCCGAACCGGAACACGTCATAACGTTATGGCGGCAGGAATAGGTAAGGCGGTGGTACCAATCAGGGCGAGTCGCTGCGAAACTCTACCACCTAGTCAGATGTCACGGTGTTCGTGACGGTAAGCCTATGCTCGCCTTTTACGAGCTGCCTGGCAAGAAAGGCAGATGGTCTATTCTGCAAAGAAGCCCGGACCAACACGGGGAAAACCCCCGTACACGTGTGTACCGTCCGTGTACGTTTTCAACCCGCTTATTCTAGCATTCTTTTAGTTTTTGGCATGGGCGTTAGCATCTGCCAATAGTCGAGAATGATTTTGCAACTGAGGCCACCGCGTCATCCAAAACCCTGACATGAGTTTTATGTCGAACTATGACTATTTTAACCAGATTTTACTAAGTCGGGTAACTTGATGCAAACTTAAACTTGACTGTTGGCAAATGCTAACGCCCAACCAAAAAAATGAAAAAAAATCATATGATAGGGATTTGGTCTTGTTAACTAGCATCCTTATTCTGACTTTCATTTAACCTGCTACTTAAAATAGATAGTTTCATTTGACACATAAAACGTATAACCTACCACTACTGCGATCATAATATGTGACCGCTATAAACAGAATCAGAAAAATCTTTATTCACGCGAACCATACATATCGCACCTTCAGTAATATAAGGGCCCAAGTCAAAATTTTCACATTTAAAATCCCATACACGACTGGGATTTTGAATGATAAAGACACAAAATGATTCGCTACTGGTTAGTGCTAGCAGAAAGAGAATAAACATAAAAATAACCCGGTAATTATATTTATTTTAACACATGATATTATCGGAAAAAATACTGTATCTTAAAACATGAATTCCCAAAAAGTAGTTTTTTAGATAGTGCCCTTATATTACTGAGGGTGCGATATGGTATTTGTGCGCGTCGACATTTTTATAAACACCGGATCTGAACGCGGCCACACACTGAGAAGATCCGGCGAAAAAAACACAGCGGGCTTGTCTTTTTTCAATATGAATAGTTACAATATAACTGTATTAAAAATACAAATAACAAATTTTAACTTCAATAATAAAAAGTACGACAAAACACATTACAAATTGCAGTGGGAGATTGAAACCTCTATCCCCAAGCATGTTAATCTTCCAAATACTCTGAGACTTTATAATAGCCTTTTTGACATAATTTGGCTTTGATACATTTTTTAAACTTAGGTAGATCTCTAATACCAATGGGCAGCTTATTGTAGAAACGTATATCTACATTGACCCAAAAAGGGCTTACTAATTTTATGGAGACGAGTTTTGTATGTGGCTACATTATTCTTATTCCTCGTATTACATATAGAACATCATATTTTTTTGTAATTAAATTCTTATGAATGTATTGAGAACTGAAGGTTAAAATATTTATTTCATTGAAATTTTCTCGAAGGTAATCCCTTACATTAAGATTATAAATAGCTCTACTCTTTTTTGTAATTTTAAGACAAATCAACTTACTTGGGATCTGGCAGATCCGGTGTAATATCCAGTATCTTGCTGGCAGATCCGAGGAGGGTAATCTTGTACCGCAGTGGCTG
>NJDD01005468.1:72932-84481 GCA_002245505.1 Calephelis nemesis
GTGCCGGTGCGCGTGGGTGTGCGAGGACGTGTATGTTCATGTATCATGTGTCAGTGGTATCAGAAACGGTAATTTAACATTCAGTAGTATAAGTAGGTTCTGTTTTTGAATTCAATACGTACAGAACGACAAGACGCGTAGGTACAAACGGGTTTGCGGCCGCAAGAATAATAAATACTAGTGGTCGAAATTCGACCACAATAAATTTTAATATCTTGTTGAAAAAAACGCCATCTTCATTTCTCAAAACCATCTACTTCGTTTCCAAACTATTTAGTGCGCCATCTGTGATCTTTTATCATTCGTTATCATCAAAATATTTGTTTGTATGTGTCAAATGCATGTTAGGGTGGGTAATGTTTCATTTATGTACTTTATAAGCATTATTATTAAAAAAATATTAGCGTTCTGCACGTCTCCTACACATAAACTATAAGTGTTCTAAATTTCATACTCTTCCATCAGCGCCATTTTCGTAAAAAGACATCCAAAGTTTTGGCATCACGTATTAATATTTAGATTGTATTGCCATGTCATAGCTTTTGAACTGATGGACTGATTTCCACGCGTTTTTTTTAGTTTGAAAACTGACGAGACGCTTTTAGCTACATAACTATAAAGAATTGGTCGGGAGTTTGTTGAGTTTTTAATTTTAGAATTATCACTTGTTTAATTTGTTTGGTAGACCTGCAATTCTTATCACATAAGTAGATACCTACCTTTTATCAATGAGGTAAATGCACTGTCGTAAAACCTATTCAATTATTTTCTTAGATTAGTTTTTCTATTGCTTGGGACGGCAATTGAAAGTCAAGTCTGATTATCATGAAAATTTTGCAAATATGTCTTATATCACACGTCTTGTTTTGTATAGTGGTAAGTTTTTTTTTGTAGAATGCATTTAACACAGATATTTAACTATAAGTACCCGTCACGAGAAGCTATAAATTATGTAAACAAACATCTTTTACCAAGTAATTATTTTTACTTCGAGACAATAATGAACTGACCATATTCAATCGAAATAAAAATATAGACGGGTTATATGAAAGTAACAACCTACCTATAGGTATTAGAATGTCACTACTCGTCGTGGAACTTCAGAAGAACACTATATTAGCGAGCGTAGCTAGTAAACTACTACTTTCCGGAACGGAACACAACAGTGCGAAACTCTGTCATTATTACGGCACTAAATATAAATTAAGCGGTTAATTCTTACCTGGGTAAGTACTCCCCAGCACTCTGGTCTTGTTGGTCCAAGCTCCTGATTTTTTCTTATTTAGAAAGATTTTTTTTATACTTTTTGACATTTTGACTGATAATCCACAATGATCGGAATCTATCTTTTTAATAATTGATTTAATAAATAGTGTGATGGTAGTTTACGATAGATAGGGATAAAAAAAGTGTCTTCACGCCCATATCCCCTAAGCGGTAGGCAGAGGTACAACTAGGGTACATACGGCTAGCCGAAGACCCCACAGTGTGATAGGTGGAAAACCTATCGCCAACCGGGAACATATCCTATCCCGGGCAATTTTTTTAAAAGAAAATTGGAAATATCACATTTTTTTGTTGCCCGACCCGGGATTTGAACCCGGGACCTCATGAAGTCAAGTCCAACACTATCGTTCTAGGCGTTTTTTCTAACACACGGGAAACCTCAATACAGAAAAATGCACTTCATACACTTATCGCTCTATTATTTCTTACGCGTTTTGTTACCAGACTTCACATGCAACTGAAGTCAGTAACGGTGATAGCAATGATGACGGTGCCGATGAAGATGGTGCTAACGAATATGGTACCAACAAAAATGTTATGACTAACAACGTATTGCCAGCACTTTTATTACTCAACAATCAAGATGGAATCGTAAGGTTTTCTTCAACATAATTCCTATTTGTAAGAAATACGTAAAGTATTTACACGTTGGCAACTTAAAGCTTCCGTTCCAAGTCTTTTGTATAAATAATATTAAGTATTATTGTTTTTCCTACCGTAGTGGTCCGGCCTCTGTAAAAGACGAGCATAGGCTTACATTCACTAGCACCGTGACATCTGACTTAGTGGTATAATTTAGAAGCGAATCGCCCGAATTGCTACCATACCTATTCCTGCCGCCATAACCACAATGCTTGCCGTTGAGGTGTTCCGGTTCGGAGGATAAAGTAGAAGATAATCTTACTTTTGTTCGAGGCCTAACATCGAGGCCTCAGGTTGGCAACGCACCATTACATCCTTTGGTGTCTCTGGGCGGCGTGAATATCTTACCATCAGGAAATCCGTCTGCTTATTTGCCTTCCAATATCTTAAAAAAATTACAAATTGTAAGTGGCTATGTTAATCTATGTAAAGTTCTCTGGGTCGACCAGTAAATAAATAAATATCGCAGGATAAGATACTCAAATTGAATCTAACCCCAAAGTAAGCAGTTACATGCTTCTGTTATCGATGTTAGTCATGTATAGCTATTCCAATACCTAGACCCGGAAATGCTCTAAATCTAAAAAAAATCGAAATGGTCATCAAAAAAATACCTACACCCGTCGGGAATCAAACTCGAGCCTCGCATTTAGTAGGTGGAGTTAGGTGTATACGCTAGCCCCTCAACCAACAAGCCAGTCATGCATAACATGACATGCAGCTGTAACAAATCATCTTGTTTTATTCATCACAACAATAGCTCCTTTACGAAACATTATTTCAGGCATCTCAATCAGGCAACAATGATAAAAATGATGGAAATGACAGCACCCCTAATGATGGTGATGCCAATGATGGTAATGACGACGATGAAAATAATGATGGAGATGATAACGGTAGTGTTCATAATGAGGATGATCGTGGTGATGAAGATGGTGAGGTTGATGTAGCTGATAATGATAGTGGCGACGGTGACAACAATAATAATAAAAGTGACGCTAACGGCGATGACAATGACGGTGGACTTCAAAATGAGTCTGATCATGATGATGAAGATGGTGAGCTTGATGCAGCAGAAAATGACCATGATGACGATGACAATAATAATAATGGTAAGGTTGATGCAGCAGAAAATGACCATGGTGACAATGAGAATGATAGCAATGGTAAGGTTGATGCAGCAGACAATGATCATGACGACGATGACAATGATAATAACGACGGTGACATTTCTAATGAGGCTGACCATGTTGATGAAGATGGTAAGGTTGATGCAGCTGGCAACGATGGCGGTGATGCCGACAGTGATGGCAATGATAACGAAAGTGACGGTGATCATAATGATAACGATATTAATGCAGCTGGAAGTGTAGGAGATGTAGATAATGCGCATGGTAATAGTGGTAACGATGACGGTAATAGTGTTGAAACAGAAAAAAATAAGGAGGTAAGTAAATAGATTATTATCTACAATTTCTGTAACGAAATTTTCTTCGATAAGATTTTTCGGAAAGTCGTGGTGTACCGTTTTCTTTTCTTAAAATTTTATCTACCCCTTTCATTTTTCACTTCACCAAACTTCACAGCAAATCTAAAGTGTAGTGGATTCTTGGGTACTTCGTCATAACTAGGTGGTAAAGTGCTGAGCAGCAGCCTGCATAGTCTTATACTACTTTCTTACCTATTCCTGTAACTATATTGGTCCCAATCGTCGTTTTCCGTGATGAAATGTAGGACGTAGCCAAAACGCTGGCTGTATTGCAGCAATCCACAAGTAACATCTATGGGTTATGTAGGCGACGGTTGTAGCTTACCATCAAATGAATACTTAATAACTATTTCATAACATTTACAAAATATAGCTCTTCACATCATGAAGACCAAAGAACTGCGGTCTGCGAACGCTAATGACGATGTAACCAGGTTTTAGCTTCCTTTTTATTGAAACTTTTCACCTTTAAGAAAGGAAGACTGTTGGCTGTACCAATCTTTGAACTTTTAGGCTTAGTAGACACTGTAGTCTCGAAAGTTCTAAGATAGACTAACAAAACAGAATTCGCGTAAACTTTGAACTAAACCTCAAGTAGACAAAATTATCTAATACCCTTAAAAATAACACTGACAAGTTTGTCTTACGATTATCTTCCCTTTTCTATTTATGCCAGCTTGTCGCGACTACAATTTGCTCTTATCCTTACTGTAATCTTCACTGCACTGGAGTTTATTACAATGATCTAAATTCCTTACAAAAATAATGTGATGGCAAAATCCTAGAATGATGTTTGATTGTTAACATTTGCTTACAGGAACATCTCAATCAGTACGCGTCGTCCGATCAGGCAAGTACAGCAAATTCAGACCTTTGCCAAAGCCAGACATAAATTATAGAAAAGGGGATTGAACTTTTTTGTATGAAGCCTGGCTTAGTGCCATGCTGCCATTTTGTGTTTCTTTCAAAATGGCGGTGCACAATAATTCTTACAAATATGGATAGCGGACACTTGTACAAACAAACAAGTAATAAGATCAACATATCGTAAATGGTCACGTTACGAAGCACGGTTGACTAACGACCAATGTTAATAATGTATCTCTAAAGATGGATTTCAAGCAATCTAGATAGCTGTGTATTCGCCGGGCTATCCTATACCTAATTGCCATATTTATCCTGTCCATAGATATGTTATTGGCAAGCGATAACATAAAAATGGATCAAAATATCAATCTTGGACAGCAAGTTTTGGATTAGGATTGATTATTAATATTGGCCGTAAGCCACAAAGATTCAAACCCCTTTGATCGGTTTGTGTGGCGTCCGTCCATTTGATTAAAGTCATGTGAAACCACGCTAAACAGCACAATCAAAGATTATAAATATATTAGTTAGGCACAATCAATAGCGATTATCCATTAATAAAATTGCTAATTTTCAGGATAACCCTGGCCCACAAGTAAATCAGAAGCCCAATAGCTCATTAAACGAGAAGGCGGTAAGTAATAGTTTGAATGTAACTAAACTGCACCGATTTTAATTCCCTCCTTACTTCCTTTCTTTATTTTTATTACAATATCGTTTTTTCGAGTAGCTCTTATTTTTATTTAATTGATGCAATTATTAACTTTTATATAGGTATGTATAATATAACTTTTATGATATAGGTACCTATTGCTGAAGTTATATTTCTTTAGGCGCATTATAAAAAAAAAGATAAATTGTAAATAAAATTATAAAAATTATAAATAAAGCTAAATTTTTACTCAAAAGTAACATTAAAAAGTTGCCTGCTTTAGAAACATGTAGACCAGGGTCGATAATTTTTAAAACCAAATAAAATAGTAGTAGGATGAAACCCATTAGAAAAGGAGAAGAATATGATCAAAATGAAAGGAAAAATAAATTACGGTCAATACGAGTTCGGGAAGTGGGAGGGGGGGGGACTATTATAACATATTTTTTTTTTCATCATCGAAAAGTAGAGATTTCAACGAACAGAAAACATACCAATTTGTTGAAAAAAGCTGATATTTTGACGGGTGGCTTTTCGATTGAAAATTAGGGTGAAGGTTGAAAATATAAATTTTGAGGTTATGTGAAAAAAGTGTTAAAACAAAAGTTTTAGATCTTTACCTACAACTTTGCCATGTGACTTTTTTCGATAGGACTTTTAGTTTTGCCGGAAATCAAGATAAACCATTTTTTACCCTTAAACCCCCCCCTCCCACTTCCCGAACTCAGATCGACCTTAATTTATTTTTCCTTTCATTTTGATCATATTCTCCTCCTTTTCTAATGGGTTTCATCCTACTACTATTTTATTTCACTTTTTATTATTTTTAAAGGCTTCTACCCTAGTCTAATGTGTGACTGTAGACACTTAAGTTTCATACTAGTGTGATATTTCATTATATTTTTTTTAATAATGCCATAATCAAGGACAACTTCTCACACGCATACATAACTACACGCACCCATTTTTTCAATTTATAATTATTGTACTTTAGTTACTAATACACAAATACATCGAAAATACTTACATTAATTTTGATTAAAGTTTTATTTACGAAATAACAATCCTAAATTGACCAATGAGACTCACTCTGCCTAAAGTACTCCAAGGTTCAACCTGGTATTATACATTTGATATAAACTACATTATCAACTTAATTTTACATTTACCCTGAACTACGACGTTTATTAATAAGACTTTTCGAGTAGGGGTAAATGCTTATTGGATTTGTACAAATGCTATATTGCACTTAAGTTTTTTCTTTTTTTATGATATTGGAAGGCAAACAAACAAACTGATTTCCTGATGGCAAAAATTAACGCCGCCTAGAGACACCAAATTAGGTAATGGTGTGTTGCCAACCAGAGGCCGAGTCGTTGCGAAACTCTACCACCTAGTCAGATGTCACGGTGTTAGTGACGTTAAGCCTATGCTCGCCTTTTACAAACTGCCTGGCAGGAAGGCAGATGGTCTATTCTGCAAAGGAGCCCGGACCAACACGGGAAAAAAACTTCACAACTAGTAGTTACCTTGTAAAATAACCATAACTGCAAAAAAACATATGTAACAATTTACAATTGTATCAAGAATGGAATTCCACTAAGCATCGACGCAGAGGCGGATTAAATGTAGAGAGCACCCTAGGCAAACACGTCGTTGGCGCCCCTCTATTATTGATAGCTAGATAGACCAGGACACGTGTACTTAGGCATGAATGAATTAATATGTGATGAGAGGGAAGAGAGCAAGAAGGACAGAATCCATGATGTCCCTGTAGAATCAGATTTGACTGTGTATTTTGACATGAATATTAATTTTGTTATTGTTTTTTCTTTGTTTAAAAACTTCCTCGCGCCTCCTTGTAATCTCGCGATCCTAGGCACTTGCCTACTTTGCCTTAGGGATAATACGCCTCTGCATCGACGATAAGAAGTATAGAAACATACGTATGTAACGTCATAACTTGACACGATTTCAGTTACGTTCAGTGCCATTTTAGCCTTCAACCTAACGTTCTTAGTTTCAGTATTGATTGTCATGCGTGAGTTTTTAAATAATCGGCTTTACTTGCTCAGATACACATCTTTAGATTCAAGTTTACTGGAGTTTTGTACTTTTATACAATTCACGTTAAACGTTAAATGCGCTAACGATTAACGAAATACCTAGGTAACATATTGTTGCGCAGAACTCATTTTGAGGTATCATTAGGGATATTTGCGGGGAAGTGAGGGATCATATTATAGCGCTCTCGCTTTTTCTCGATACTCTCATACCCCGGTGAAGTTGAAAAAACTCTCGCTTAGCAACAAATTAGCTGGGTATTTCGAAAAAAAACTTGGTACTCTCGCTCATACTTGTGCTTCGTCTCTTTCTGTATATTCGGTTTATTTTATGTTACAGGTATTTTATATTTTGATAAACACACAACCTATTGAATCCAAACTTAGTATAAACAAAGTCGCTTTCCGCTGTTTGTACCTATGCATGCTTAGATCTTAATGACTTAAACCGCAACAACTGTATCTAAGGTAGGTACCTATGCTATGAATAAATGAATTGTAATGAAATTCTTGCAAATTGCAATTGACTTCAATTTGTATTTTTAAGAATTTTTATAACATTATGACTCTTGCTGCTACGGAACGAGTCCAACTCGCATTTTCCCGCCTTTATTGAATATTACATGAAGATTGAAAATTGAAAAGCAGTATAACGTATTATTTCAAATCTAAATTATTTTAGACAGAAAATGAACTGGCAGAACAACTAGCTGGCAGCATGGCTGATATGTTTGGTACCAACCAACACTATGACGTTCCGCATTATTTTGAAGATTTGGGAAGGCGTCTTAGCAATGACTTAGTAAGTATGAGTATGTACCTCGTTGAAGTGAGAACTTCTTCAGATGACAAGCAGACGGATTTCCTGATAGTAGATAGAATTGTGGGACTTAGTGTCTTCGGCTAGTCGTGGGTGCCCTGGTTGTGCTTCACCTCTTCGGGGATATGGACGTGAAGATACTTTTTTTTAGATAGAATTGAGTCCGCCTAGAGACATCAAAGGTGGTAATGGTGCGCTGCCAACTTGAAGCCGGGATGTTAGGGCTCGAGCAAAAGTAAGTTTACCGGCTACCTTACCCACCAACCTGGAACAAGCATTGGACGCTACGGTAGCAGGAATAGATAAGGCGGTGGTACTAATCCGGGCAAGTCGCTGCGAAACTCCACCACTTAGATTTTATTTGGATTAGATTTACTTGACTTATTGACTTATTATATTAATTGACTTAGATTTCTAGGATATCACAGTGTTAGTGACGTTAAGCCTATGCTCGCCTTTTACGAGTTGCCTGGCAGGAAGGCAGGTGGTCTATTCTGCAAAGGAGCCGGACCAACACGGAGGTACTAGTTTAGTATTCCTATGTACCTACTTATTAATATTGGAGAACCTTTCGTGCTATATTATGCCCAAAAACATTGTTTATTTATTTATTTACGAACTGTATCAAATGCGTGCTGCTTCAGTGAAAATATACTTTTAAATAAATTTACCATCGCCTCCGTGGTCTAGCGGTCTAGGTGTTGGTCGGGCAGCAAAAAGAAAAAATAAAAATTAAAATAAAAAATTTAACGAAAAGAAAACTGGATTTTTCCAATTTTCTAATAAAAAAGATGTTAGTCGGGATTGGAAATGTGCCCGGTTGGCGATAGGCTTGCCACCTATCACATTGTGGGACTTAGTGTCTTCGGCTAATCGTGGGAGCCCTGGTTGTGCCTCTGCCTACAAGGGCGTCGCCAAGGGGGGGCAAGAGGAACAGCTGCCCTCCCCTAGAGATTCTAAAATAGTTGACAGATATAAAACAAACTGTCTTATGTATTTAACTTGAGTTGCTTGATCGATTATTCTTGTACTTTTACTACTACTTTACTCCTACTTAAGCGGGTAATGAAAGGCAAGTCAAAAAGTCGAGGTTATGAGGGTCCTGGCGTAACCTGTCGTTCATATTTTTCTCTATCTCTGTATTAACTTACCCCCCTCTAGGCCATGGCCTGGCGACGCTCCTGTCTGCCTACCTCTTCGGGGATATGGGCGTGAAGATGCCAATTTTTTAATAAAAAAAATGTTGCCTGGGATTGGACGTGTGCTCAGTTGGCGATAGGCTCGAGCAAACGTAAGTGTACCGGCTACCTTACCCTCGAACCGGAACTCATCAACGGCAAGCACTGACGTTATGGCGGCAGAAATAGGTAAGGCGGTGGTACCAATCAGGGCAAGTTTATTCAAAACTCTACCACCTTAACACTCTAAAGAAAAAATAATAATAAGAGACAATAGATCCCTGGTTTTCTCTAAGTAGGGTTTGTTGGTCACTTTCCATTTGCTCGTATGCCTCCTCTTCCTGATTAAGGGAGCGTTCAAGTATTACTTAAGGCCCCATACTTAGTCAGCCAGAAGAGCCAATCGCCGCACTCCCCTGTTCCATGATTACTATGAAATATTGCGCTCTAAAGTAAACGTCTTAAGCGACCATACACTATTTTTGACACTATTAAAGTAATTTGAAAAAAAGTATAAAAACTGAAACACTTATCTTTTAGGTATAGTACTCATCTATGTTTATGTTAAATCTGGTGTCGATATTTTCATACTTGAAGTAGACAGTTGGATTTTGCTTTGAAAAAAGGGTTAACTTTTTGATTTTTTTCTATCGAGCAAAGTGAAATGAATCGTGTTTTGGAAATACTAGCCTTATAAAGCATATTCATGTTAATCTTGTGTATTTTTGTCACCAAGATCCATGATTGCTTTCTATGAAAAAAAACATACTGCTGACGTATTTTAGCATACATGGACCCTTAACGCAATTTGTGGGGTGGGGGATATCGTAAAATGTTACGATGCGTTACAAGGGCTGGAGGGGTCTTTCTTACAACACGTTACGTAACATTTTTTAAATAGAAAAATAGGTTATTTATTTAGTTAATACAAATAAATATAAATTTTATTTAGTATTATATTACCGCAAAGACCATTGAAAGTATACCAAGGATCAAAACTATAATATAACTTTTTGCGACTTTAGGGTAAAAATGGCTACTTGAGTGTTATGTAACGTTTAGCAAAACGTTACGGTGCGTTACAATGGGAGGACAAACATTTTCAAATATTGCGTTACCTACGTATTGCTTGAACGATCCCTAATACGAGTACCTATTCATTATTTCTTTATTACAGGACTCTAGTCTGAATGAAGAAGCTGAAATAAAATTGGATCACGCTGTGAAGGTAAATTTTGTATTGTATTACTAATGTGGGGTTGTAATGACCCCTACGGCTGGACTAATCGGATGAACCTTATATAAGTACCTACAGTAATATTGATTGACGAATATGGTCTTCGAAAAATCGACCGGACATATATAACAAGTTTGTAAAAAAAAAGAAAAAAAATGTGTGCGTGTACTAGCGTACACTCGTGAGAAGTGAAGAAGTGAAACTTCTTTATGACGTTATTTCTAAAAAAAATAATTTACTATATGCAACTTTACAGAAATTGGTTAAATAAAGTTTATTGCCAATCCCTACTCCGCTGGAGAAGGTTTACTTCGAATCACGCGTGGTAGATATAAGAACAAAGATGGCGCGTAACGGAAAAATGTGACGCGTAACGAAAAAATGTTACACTAAAATTTTTTCCAACCCCGATAAAGAAGTTTCACTTCAAAAACACGAAAGTTTTAAAGAGAAAATATGCTTTTAAGTGGTTTTTTATATTAAATTCAAAACGTGAGCAACTTGGAACAAAATAAATACGTAATGTTGTAAAGATTCATACTGATCATATTATGTTCGCTTTCAATTAAAAAATCCACATCGTAGTAGGCCCTTTCGTTAAGGAGTTACGATGCCACAAACACGCACACGTCAAACTTACTTATAATTCTTCTCTTATTTAGCTGGGGTTCACAAATAGTTTCATTCGCCCACGCCATCGTTTTTCTTCATTTCCACTTAAAACAAAGACAAACAAATAAACAGACACTTTGTCATTTATAATTTTATTAGTAGGAGTAGGAGGAGTTACGAGTGAAAATCCTCGTGGATACCTGTATGTAACCATCATCAGCGTATTAAGTGACCACGAGATCTCCGAAGAACGCACCGTTCGCGCCCTCACACCTAATTTTAGGCTCATTCAGAAGCTCACTTTGCCAACATGGAGTCTCTTTACCTGCCTGGGCTGTTTTCTAAGGCAACCGACCCTCCGACCATTTGACTCACAGCCCCAATCCTCCTTTAAGTCGCCTCTTACGACGAGCAGAGGATACCGTAGCCTTAATCGTCGCCCGGCACTACAGTGCCATCGGTTTTTAAGTGAGAATGCAGTTTAACAAATAATTAATCTGAATTAATGCTTAGTGTGTTGTAGTCCTTAATCAATAGGAATTATTTTTTAACGGAACATTAAAGTTTACTCCGTGTTTGTCCGGGCTCCTTTGCAGAAGGAGCTGTCTTCCTGCCAGGCAGCTCGTAAAAGGCCAGTATAGGCTAACCGTCATTAATACCGTGGCATCTGACTTGGTGGTAGAGTTTCGCAGCGACTCGTCC
>NJDD01005471.1:0-18877 GCA_002245505.1 Calephelis nemesis
CCAGCGGCAGGCTTTTTTAGTAACTATTTCATGTCCATATACTTAGAGGTCAATGTTTTATACCATCAAGAGTATAATAGAGTTTGCAGACATATCATCTAAATAGACTACTTTGCACCAAACTCTTCTTTTCTATTAATTAACAATGCTTACATAGTTCGTATGGGCAAATCAAAGTATCTATTATTTTTGCTGCCTCAATTTTTTTCTTCGTAAAAAACTTCCTTGGGCGTAAGTTTTTAAAATGTTTCGATTGGTAACACATTTGGTTTTTCTTTTATTTATATACCGACTTACCTAGAATAAATGCTGCTCACGGCAGTTTCTTCTTGACACTGTTTTCCTCACCATGGAATCAGTGTTCGCAAAAAATCAACTATACAACATTTTCCCCCTTTTTTCCCCCGTGTTGGCCCGGGCTCCTTTGTAGAATAGACCATCTGCCTTCCTGTGCCAGGCCGCTCGTAAAATACGAGCATAGGCTTTCCGTCACTAGCACCGTGACATCTGACCAGGTGGTAGAGTTTCGCAACGACTCACCCGGATTGGTACCACCGCTTTACCTATTCCTGCCGCCATAACATGACGTGTTCCGGTTCGGAGGGTAAGGTAGCCGGTAAACTTACTTTTGCTCGAGGCCTAACATCCCGGCCTCTTATACGCACCATTACCGCCTTTGGTGTCTCTAGGCGGCGGGAATTTCTTACCATCACAAAATCCGTCTGCTTGTTTGCCTTCCAATGTCATAAAAAAAATAATTAAAGGTAATTATAAAACACCAAAAAACACGAAGAACTTTTTACTATCATTTATAACGGACGTATAATTGATACAGCGACAAACTTTTTAATAATCAATATTTACACAAAGACGTTTATCTCAATTTCACTTTATACTTTAAAATAAACTTATATACTAGTAGACATAAGCAAAACAGTTATTATGTAATTTTCAAAATCCATATTAAAACAAAATACCTATCGCTTTTCGGAAACCACTTCACGTTAATAACGAGTAACGATATACGTTATAACGTTACGAAAATAACGTTAAAATTAGCGATTGTAAAATAAATTTTTAGAACTATTTCTGCGGAAAGACAATGGAAGGACCAATAGAAATTGTTGTTTATGAATAATAATTCATTTCATATTTCAAAAAGGTGGCAATTTAGGACAGTCATAATGTTTTCTGTTTCTTTGCAATTCAATATTTTTCTGTTTAAAAAAACAAACATTTTATTGGTGAAAACTTAGTCTCGCTTATGTCAACAAATAATGAAATATCTCAACCAGTAGGTATTGCAGTCGTTATAATTATTTATGTAATGATAGTGAGTTATTTGCCTCAGTATGTTTCAAAAACAGCAGTACAAACCTCTAGTTTTTTATTTTTAATATTTTTTTCAAATAATTATAACAGGATTTAAAATTCAAATATCTACTATTACAGGCTACGGTAGATCTATTTAACTTCCTATATAGTTGAATCTAGCGACAAATAGGCAAATTTTCTTTGCAAGTTTTTGTTTAACTAATTGGTAATTGAAAATAATTAATTACCAAATTTCGAGAGTTATATATATATATATATATATAATGGTTATTTTTACATAATACACCAACAACACAGTAGTATTATGGAAACACATATATTTACAATTTCAATTCAATGCTAAAATCAACTGGTTTCACGTGTTATTTTGACTGACTAAGGTTAATTCGAAACTCACTACTTTTATCAGTCAAATTTTTATTTCATAAAATTAATGCTATAATATTTATGTAACTGTATCAACTGCTAAAATTACTCACATCAATCTTATTAAACATTCATGCTTAGATTTAAAATACTACCTTATTTTAAAATCTCAAATAATAAACACCTGCAGTCTAAAGAAAAAACATTAACACTAATTCTATAATAATATTTCTAAATTAAGGGCACATAATAATATTCTAATTTTGTTTTTTTTTTGTTTCTTTTTTGAACTTACATTTTCATATTAAATGCTTAAATAAATTAACAAGCAGAAAATCTAAGCCTGCCTCTATAATATTTTAGACCATTGAAACAAATATGAAAATTAATGACAGAGACTTATCATTTAATCTATTATATATTTAATTTATCATTTGCTGGATTGACTGCCATCTTTGGTAATAATAAATCATTTTGATGATGATAATAATATCTAGTTAGTAGCATTATCAGCACAGCAAGTTCAATTACGTAAATGAACAAATAGCTTTAGTCTGTGTTATTAGACATCTTCAAAAAAGTCATTTTTATAGATATACTTACTATGGTATGCAATAAAATATGGCTATACAACGGACAACGTAAAAAGTGTAGATGCATTCTTCCATTAGGTTTTACTTAAATGTATCATCGTATGGATGAATACTATAAAAGTTTATGTTTTGGTTAAAAATGTTGAGACTGTTTTTCCATTTTTATATACTTCCTATTTAGTGCATGTACTATTTGACAAAGACTGGCACACTTTTTGTAGAGCTCAATTCTAAAAACTTTCAAAATCAGACAGGTGTTCCTAGGTAGCACTATTGCTATAGCCTTTTTTCGTACTCCAATCACCATATTGATAATAATATTATGTGCTCTTAAAGTTATTAAATTTGAATTTATAAACTACCTTATTACAATTTAAATATTTATTTTGCCACATTAAAGGCATTATCTAAATCTAAAAAACTTAAGTTGCCATTTTATTATCTAAAATCATCTCACTTTCAAAGCTAAACTGCTATCAAACTTGTTTGATCTCATAAGAATTGTTGCTGTCGCTTATTATGATCAGTAATTATTTTTAAATTATATAAGAGGTCGTCTGTTTAAAAAATGAACAATCCGTTTTGTTGTTAGTATATACAATTATATATGTATCAAAAGAGAGAAACAAAAAAATCGCTTGTAATAACTAAAATTCAATCTGAAAGCCTACAAAATAAGTTTTTTATTACAAAAGCATGTTATAACGTTATATATAAAGTTTGATCCGAACTAGGGCACATAAATTAATCAAGAAATACCTGTACCTCCAACTTCGTTGGTGACTATTTGCAGTTAACTCTAACCAAATTTAAATAAGTAAATTATTATTAATCGTAATAAGCAGAAAACGTTCACCTCATAATATTAGTATGGTTAGAATTTATTACAAGTCTTCGGTTGGAATTTATTAAGAAAAGCTTATGCTGACAAATACATTAAAATGTTCTACGAGTATACATTTCCGATTTTATGACATTTGACAACTGTTGTTATGACTGTAATTTTATTTTATATAATATGAACCTTTCTCTGAACATAGATAATAACTCAGTAGGTTTGACGTATATCGCGGTCGAGATACAGACAGACAGACAAATAGTCTAAAAATCTGATCTGCTACCCATTTATATTTATAGAAGGGTCGTTCACTTTTAATCAGAGAAACTCTAACTCGTTTTTAAATTTGCCATTAAAATTATGTTAAATTTTGGTGTCGTTTTTTCTTTATAATCCAAAGTAATATCGAAATTAAATCACCGTTAAAATTAAATACAAATTTTGGAGGAGTTACGAGTGAGATCTGACAACATAAGCCTCAATGTTACCTTGAGGTAAGTTCTTTTTAAGTTATAACAGTCGTCGTAATATTGAATCCAAAGTCAATAAATAGTAACTTAAAAAATAATTTTTATTTATTACATTATAATAAAATTAAAACTTTTTATTACGAACTATTTGCTGTAAATTTATAAACAGATTTATAAAAACAAAGATTAATTGTAAATTTTCTTATAATTTCATAAATTTAAATTTATTAACAAATTGATTTAAAACTTTACTTTTAAACATAACTTTGAATTGCTTAATACGTTTGATCAAAGTAATAATTTTTTTAACAATTTTAACATAGTATTTATTAATCTTCCTTTGGAAGACATTTTTTATTTGAATTTTACGCACTATTATTAGATAATTCCAATAACATGTAATTACTATTTATCTCACTGTTAAAATATTATTAACTAAGTATTATTATAAATTACAAGGACACTAATCCCGACTGTAAATTTGAGATGATTTCCTTTAACAGCGTCAGATTTTAACTGCAGTAATTACAGATATATATATTGTTTTTATTTTGTATTTATATAATATTATTTAGAAACAACATAGAAAACGTAATTGTATCTAAATGAATGCAGTAATTTATGATGTAAAGATATTTTTTATTGTTTTTGCCTCTACACAAAATCCAATTTTTCCTTTGCGCAAGTTTTAAAACCCGCGGAAAAACTGTTTTGTTTAAAGGATAAGCACCAATAATAAAGTTATAGTTAACATATAATAAAATTTATAGTTTTCAAAAAAGCCATTAACTTAAAAAGTTATTTATGTTGTATTGTAGAAAATTTTGTAGATGTATAAAAATACAATGAATATAATAAAAAACTAATTTGAAGTAGTAAATATAGAGTATTAGGTAACAGAATTTATTAGTAGGATAAATATGATTATTGTAACATAATATATATCATGAGCTCATCTATGAATATAAAAAAATGTAAAACTGTCATAAATATACACTTTTTTACATTCCAAACTATAGAAAAGCTTTGATATAATATAGGCATAAACAATCAACTGTATTTTTATATAAAATATATAGTTCCCAAAATTTTGTATATTTATAAATAAGCTATTTTCTTGTTCGTATAGGAGTAATTACCCTGTTTATTGGTTAAAAATTTAAGAGTAGAAGAAAAATTAACAGTAAAAATAGCATTTATAAACATTTCTTTATTAAAATAATGGACGTTACAAGTTTAAAATATTGCATGTATGTTAAGAAGTCAGTTGTAACAGAGACAGTACTGAGCTGATATTTATATATCATATTCACCATTTACTGTCTTTTGCACATGGCTTCTCCTGGGTTTGCAAAAATATATTTATAGCTTTTTTGTATCAGCTGGTTACCTAATCGTGTATCCAGAAGATCGACAAAATACTGTCGCTATTAGATGAAAGAATAGAAATATATGTATATTTAGGAAAACAGTTAGTATTAGTTAGTTGACATATTGCATCTTAGTCTGACCACATACAACAATTATATAACAAAGAGGTTCACCAAGATCGGTAAAACTGATTTCATAACGATTACCGTTTAATATCTAGGCATATAATTGCAGCGTTGATATCAACATAGTTCAGCACGTGCAGTAGCATTTGTATACATAGTTTGATGACAGAATATATCTGCTTTTAGTTGTAACAACAATTTCGTTACAATAACGGTTATTTAAAATAACGTTATAATAACAGTTGCAGCAGTAAAGTTTATAAAAGATTTTCTTTATAAAGTTTTCTGAAACGTCAGCAACACTAGTTTAAATTTTAAATATTTTATTAAATAGTTTAACATGCATATTAGAAATTACATATAACATTATATTTTTATAAGATGTTCGTTTATGGAGAACCAAGCCGAGTTTGGTGTTATACTTTAAGTAATAAAATAACATATGATTTGATTTTATGGTATGTATATTTAATGGTGTTTATGAAATATCACTTAAATATGGCTAAATAACTTGTGTAGGTATTATCACTTACATGATTTGTGAACACTTTTTTGACTAATGTTGTACATTCAAAACATCTGTTATAATATGAATGTGTAGTTAATATAAGTACAAACAACATTCCAAGAAACTAATAGTACTCTTATAATCATAACTTTTGATATATCAATTTTTATAACAGTGATAATATAACGTAAAATTATTTTATAAGAACTACATTAACAGAGCAAATTTAATAATAATAAAGTAACTTGTGATTATATTATCATGTTAAATAAACACTTTAGACAAGTAAGTTCGAGTTGAATTAATTAAAATACCTCAAAGTCTAGGACACAAAATTTTTAGGATTTGACAGTTTTAATTTAAAACAAACATTGTTTTTGGTAGCATTCCTAATTTTTGTTATAAAATGAAACACTATGTAAAAATAAAATCAAAATAAAATGTCACTATTTTTTGTGTTACAACCTTTACTAAAAACCTAACTTTATGTATACATAATAATCAATAATATTATATTCAATTTGTAGAAAATAGACTATTTAATTTTATAATTGCACGAGAATATTCTTAAATAATTTGAGACTTTTTGACAAGTTAGAAATTACATTGGGGTCTGTTATATCTATTGCCTATTTATTTATTTGTTGCTATAAGCCTAGTAACTGTTTTATAATTTTAGGAATAAATTTATTACTATAAATAAACGACTAAAACTCTGATATTACATAACCATGCGTAATCATTACCCAGGACCTATTGGTTCTTTTACTTCACGGACTTACTTCCACGGGTATCTATTCTGAGGCTTCTTTTTTTTATAATCTATATTAAAGAGAGTACACCGCTCTTTACATGTAAATCCCTAAATGATTTTACGTAATGTTAGGAAAATAACGAATAAATTAAAATACGCATAGTAACCTCAAATCCAACCCTTAATTACTTAAGGAAATTTAAAATTACATTACGCAAAAACTAAATAAACTTAATAACTTAACGACTATTTAAAAATGGTTGAACTACGTTTATTTTGATACTTAAAGTTTTAAAATTTACCCAACACTTTAATTCACAACACCCTACGAAATCTCCATTTGACTAAATAGATTTCAATAAAACCAGAGGCATATAGATTTTTTAACTCAGAATATGCTTTTTTTTATTAAAACATGTTGGATTGTATAAGAGGTATGTGATAATGAGTTTTGACAAAAAAAATAGAATTAAACAAAACGTACCAGGGTCGTTTAATTTATAACTAAACAAGCTATAGTGGCGCTTTTGGGTACTAATGTGATGAATATTATTTCTGGCTTTTGGACATAATAACAAATTCAAATTATTCAGACATGTTGACCTATTACTCCAAATTATGCTTAACAAATGAGTTAAAACTTAATTTTCGGGCATTTAACCACAAATAAGATGATTTTTCTATACATTGAGCGTCTAAATACAAATAATGTGTGTCAAAAATAAGGGTTTGCATCTCACTTTCTGCTTCATTAGAGATTTGCAGTTGACTTTATCGGCTTATAGTAAATGGAAGTTAAATACTACGTTATAAGGTTTGTAGTCAATCACAAGGACTAAACTACAATCAACTGGCAAATGTTCTTGATATGTTTAATATAACTCCTCGGATTAAAAATTGCACACTGTGCAGGGCTGAATTAATGATATTAGCTGAAAAAGGTAACTTATTGTTCTCTGCGTTATTGGAATATTCTACAATTAAATTTATTTTTACATCATAAGACTTATTTATCGCTGATATTTAAATAAAACTTAGACACATTTTTTATCTAGACGCAGGAAGAAGTGTAAAATCAGAAAGCAAATCAATATTTTAATAAATAACCAAAGTAAAAAAAGACTGACATGAAAATTATTACCGTGAGTCAAATGTCACATGACTATTGTTTTTAAAGAATTAGTATCAACACTCACCAACCTCACAAATTACTTAGACAAGTTTTAAAATCGATGGAAATGGAGTTTAAAAATTAAAAATTATTACGCTCTTAACCTTTGGCTTTAGTATTCTGTTGTAGAAGTTCTCAACGACCCCAATATAACGGATGTAATGCGTAGCGCGGGAAATGCACGCTGCTGCCATTTTGTGGAAGAATCCGTTGACGTGACACTGACAGTGATGTCTTACTTCTGGGTGTTTTACCACAGCCCTGGAATAATCAATATGTTTTTAAGCTATCAGCTATAAGTCCTTGAAAGTTACGGAAATACATATCTGTTCAATGTAAAACAG
The DNA here is from genome assembly GCA_002245505.1 of Calephelis nemesis. Taxonomy (NCBI): domain Eukaryota; kingdom Metazoa; phylum Arthropoda; class Insecta; order Lepidoptera; family Riodinidae; genus Calephelis; species Calephelis nemesis. Next base: position 7,876 of record NJDD01005471.1, read on the forward strand.
TTTTTTTAGAAATATATTAAATTAGGGTTAGTCATCGTAAGTTTAGCAAACAGGATCCTTTAAATGAAAATTTAGGCAATATTCTACGACAGTAATTGGTTGTGCTACTAACTATAAAAAATCTAAACTACTCTCAAAATTGTCTATGGTATTTTTTGAACTAAATTTTCAATGTAGTCAACTATATTTTTATAGACATTTTGATGCTTAAAGATCATAATTCATAGCTTATATTTTTTCTCTAGTCTTTATTATTATTTCTTTAATACCTACCTCTAAAGTTATAATATATTCATACCTACCTGTGATGTTGCGCATGCGCAGTATATGTCTGACGTCATAGCGCAGTGTCAAACATTTGCAAGGACCGTGTGATAACGTCATCTTTCAAACACGACTCCAGGAACTCTTCAATAGTGATCACTCCGTCCTGGTTCAAATCTAATTTTTTGAACACGCGGTCTACCTGAAATTTCAGAAGAAAAAATATTAAACATGATTATAAGTTCTATTTTTAAATTTATATTGCTTTCGAGCAGCAACTAATATTTTTCTAGACTCTAGAGCATACACAATAGAGCGCAAATGGAACAAACGACCCGGATGGAGATAGTGGAGCTTGAGGTGTAGAGTGAAAGCGGCAGAATTGATTTTCTTCATTTTTAGTTTTCCCTTACTTTACTTCTAGATATAATTTCAGATCATCATTATTAACAGAGTGTCCCGGGCATTTCAGAAGGGTCGCAAACTCTAACAGGGATAGACGTGGACTTGCTGTTGTCAGTCCTGAAGAATAAATCACCAGCAAATATATCCGTAGTACATACGTACTTCCAAGGTTTGAAAAAAGAATCCAAAATTATATACCGTCTTAAAACGGGTCACAATGACTCTTAGCCATACACTGCTTATCCTGACGAGTCTGGTGTAAGCCACGGCCAGCTTTTAAAGACTAATAAATGGAGCAAGCAGCGGCCTAAGTCTATACTCGTAGAATAATAGCTAGACAGTTTAAAAAACTCAAGAGTGTATCAGTTTTAGCCAAAACCCACCTGCTCGTTAGCCTTAGCGTCATCGATCCTAGACGCTGGTGAGCCTGGAGGCGCTCTTCTGCCTAATAGCTCGTGGACAGCTACCACAACCTCCCCCAACTCCTGCCTCGTGATTGCACCGTCACCATCCACGTCGTACAAACGGAATGCCCAACGGAGACGTTCATAAACGGATCCTCGGAGCAGAGTTGATAGAGTTACTAGGAGTTCCTATAACAATGAAAAGTATTCATCATATTATTAGCATCATGAAAAGAAAAAAAATATATTAAATACACGAAAAAACATTTTTTTTCCACTGTGTCATATGTCATTGACATAAATACCAAGAAAAACTTAACGTTATTTGTAAAGTCTATTTATTTTTTAACCCCCACGAACAAAAAGCACATCCTCTTTGGGTGTATGTTTGTGGCATCGTAGCTTTAGAACGGATGAACCGATTTCGATGGGAATTTTTGTTGTCATCTGACGTAATCCAGTTTATAGGGAGTTATTTAAATACGCGCCATATTGTTGATTAGATATCGCCTGCGACTTTGCCAGCTTAATAAAAATATTTAGTTTTAAGTTGGGGATCCGTTTAGATAATAAAACGAACAAGACTTAAAAGGCCATTATTAACCTATCTACATATAGAGATGGACCTTTTAAAGTTTTGTGGATAAGATATTTCTATTAAGTATTGACACACTGTGGTTGCCTAGTAACAGATATAAAGTAGCGCTATCTTTTATTTTAGACAGCTTCCGCCCGCGACTCCGTCCGCCCGGATTTCGGTCTTCGCGTGATAAAACTGAAAAATTAAGATATTTTTTTTCTACGTATTTTCCCAGAATAAAAGGTATCCCATTTTATGACCAAACATTTTTTAATCACATATTTGGGTTTTGTATCGATCCAGTAAAACCCCTGCTATTTATTTTTTCAATATTTTCAATGTACAGAATTGACCCTTCTACAGATTTATTATATGTATAGATAGGTTATTAAAATTATCTGTTAGTTTTTGACGTATGATAACATATAGCGGTTTTTATAACTTGTGACAACGAAAACAGTTATTTTGTGGTAATAAAATTAATAAAATGAAATAAACATCCTCTTACACATTGGTTCCGTAGCAGGGGGTGATTACTCCGTATGGGGTAAAGCTTCTGTTGCGTGTGGGTAATAGAGCTGGCATTTAATGGCATCCTTCACACACTAGCCAACTAATTTCAATTCTCAGAATAGACCGAGTTTAGAATTTATAGACGCGTGTAAATGCGAACTTGTTTGTTTATTTGTCCTCCTTTCACATTACAACGGAGTGACAGTATGGTCCAATTTTTATGTGTGGATGTAAAGAGTCCGGCGAGTGAAATATGCTGTTTTTTAATCCGATAACTTAATAAAAAGATCAGCTCAAAAAAGCATATTATGCAATTGATATAGCTCCAACGTTTTATTGTGACATTAAAGAAAAAAAGTATCTTCACGCCTATATTCCCGACAAATTACACACATTACGACATTAAAGAAGGACTAACTTTATAATATTAGTATTGTAGAGGTTGCATTACGATGTAAACTTTAAGGGCTATAAATCACCGGGACGCCATTGCGACGTGGCCAGCCAACAGATGTTGCCATGGCTAGGTCTAACGTTTCTGCGTCGCCAAAGCGTCGCCATTTGGTCGCCAAGTTCGTTAGCTGTCATACATCTCAATCCGAACTAGTTGGCGACGTCGCTGTTTCGGTGAGCTATGGCCCTAATGGTTTTACTTAAGAGAGTAAGAGAGAAAGTAAGAAAACTTATTTAAAAAAATTAGAATTTAAAAAATCAGTTACAAAGTGAAAGCGACAAAGAGGTACATTAAAGAGAATAGACAATGTTTGAAAGAAAAACGATTGAAAGCGATTATAAAAGAAGAAGAAGAAATATTTGGAAATGACATTAGTAGGGTTACTCTTGAACCTCGATATTGAAAAATGGAATCGATAATGTCATTTTAGGTACTCTTGAACACAATACTGGCGAATTATTATCATCTAGTTAATAGTAAACAATTAATTATATTATCGGATTCGTGGAATTTATTTGTGAATGATTGTTAATAATCCGCTAGTACTGTGTTCGAAAGTACCTAAAATTACTTACGTGATTCCGATTTCTAATTCATATGGTATCGAGATTCAAGAGTAACCCTACAGTTCCTTGTCAGGTGTGTAAATTCCAGTAGTAATCATATATATATAAACGTGTAGTTCTCTTACTAGTCGGTGGTAGTAATATAGCTGATGATAAAAACATAAAATTGATTAGAAAGTACCTACCTACCTAAACAGAAGTAGGTACATATTTCATAACAAATATTTTGATTAAGTATCTTAATCTTAGTAACAATCCCAGTGTTACAGTAGCTAAAGATGTGAATAGTTTAGTAGAATCATTGTTTCAGAAAATGTATTGATGTAGGTACCTATGTTTGTTACATTCAATGATCTTATATATTTCTTTTATCGTAAAAAGACAGGTTCACGGCGGCTTGATGCCTGACAAGAGACAACCGAGGCCCTGACAAACGAGGTTACTCTACTAGGTATACTCTCCGAACCTGAACATGGCGCAATTATTGCCACAGGTATAGGCTGTAAATCCATATCCGCTTAAGGGGCCATATACGCTAAAATAAGCAGTATAATGTTTTTTTTCATACAAAGCAATCATGAATCTTGGTGACAAAAATACACAAGATTAACATGAATACGCTTTTTAAGACTAGTGTTTCCAAAATTCGATTCATTTCACTTTACTCGATAGAAAAAAATCTAAAAGTTAAAGTCCCTTTTTTGAAAGCAAAACCCAACTGTCTACTTCAATTGTGAAAATATCGACACCAGATTTAACGTAAACATAGATAAGTAGGGTAATCTCGCATAATTATGTGACTCATTTAATTCTGTGACAATAAGTTTAGAAGCTTCTACTGATTCATATGAGTAAGATACACTATTTGAAAACCAGTCTTATAATAGCAGTATATAGCCTCTTTTCGCATGCATAGTTTTGTATTTTTTGCGTGAAAGAGAAAGCAACAATGCCACGTTTTGTCTCCCTGACGCCATTTGTTCTTGGTTACCGGTAATGTCGTGCTCTTTTAAAATATTTTTTTTTTCTAATAGAAATCATTGTTATTTTTACCTGAAATTTGGAACAGTTGTGGGTAATAGTGTTTACTTGTTACTACCAGTTACGGATTTAGCTAAATTTGGATAGTGTTTGAATAATACATTACATACGGCGTCTCAAAAATAACGTATTTTTGGACTTTCATTGAAACGCATATCATCGAATTAAACAAGATAAATTAGCTCGCACGTTATTTTTTATGTTAATTGATACTTTTATTATGAATTAATGAGAAATATGATAAAAGCAAAATTAATTGAAAATATGGAAAGTAATTTAAATAGTTTTTACGGATATTTATTTGAGTCGCTATTTTTATTATCACATAATTGAGTTGCATTTCAGAAAAAGATAGAGGAATAGAACAATACCCCAGAAACGTCTTAACCGAAATCTTAAAATAGAAGATACAGTGAAGCTGTGTAAAAATCTGCGATTAAAAGTGATCTTGAATCGAGGTTAACTGTGTATGTATGTTGCATAAAAAAAAATTCAATATACCTTGGAGTACTAAATAAATCTTGAATGTGTAAAACAGGAGCGGAAACTGGGAGAAACACAGATTAAAATTAAAAAAGCGGGTAGACCATTGTCCATTCGAGCGTCAAATACCTAGAAACAAATATCCATACATACCTACTCACAAACTTTCGCATTTATAATATTACATCTATCCGTTGCAGTATCGATAATTCTAATGATGGTTATGAAAATATATAATGTTAATTAAACCATACCGTATGTTCAATGAATACCTACTGTATTATTTTTAAAATTATTCGGTTAATGTGTTTAGTCTAATTATGTGATAATAAAAATAAAAGACTCATCTAATTGTGTTATATCAGAATTATGTTAATGCTATCACCGAATTAAAGTGATCATCACAGAATTACTAAAGTGAACACGTGATTTAATAATAATAAAAGCGATGATAGAACAAATTCTTTGATGTGAAACTAAGAAATTAATACCTAGTTTAAATAGTAACTAAAGGACTGATTTAAGTCCCTACAAAATATAAACATTTTGATTAAGATTATCTAGGGTTTTACTGCTATTAACCAAATTATCACAGAATAAGGTGAGAGCACCTTACAATACCTAAAATATAAGTGTTTCAGTTTTTATATTTTTTTTCAAATTACTTTTATAGCGTCAAAAATAGTGATTAGTCGCTTAGGATGTTTACTTTAGAGCGCAATACTTCATAGTAATCATGGAACGAGGGAGTGCGGTGATTGGCTCTTCTGGCTGACTAAGTGTGGGGTCTTAAGGCCTTATACTCACTCAGCAAATATTTACGTTTCGATGTACTTTCCTCTCGCGAGTGGGCGGAGCGCGGAATCGGTGTCCCTCGCCCCGCACGCCGTGTTCAGCCCGCCAAACTTTGAAACTTATCGATGCTCGCGCGCATGCTTACTTTAAAAATTTAATTGACTGGAATAGGTACGCCAGCGACTAACTGCGAGGTTCGGGTTTAAACCCCGACTGCGGCATCCATTTGTGTATTGCACATGTTTAGATTTCTGAGTTACGGTGTGTGCAATAAATTTATTCTGGTGTCTGTTTGTTTATTTACACTAGCATGAATTAATATCGTTGTCTGACACCTTTGTATTACAAATAATTTGATTACTTTGGGGTTAGATTCGATTTGTGTAACTTGTCCAGAGATATTTATTTATTTATATCATAATTGAAATATCTCCGAAGAGGTAGGTAGATAGATACCCACGACTAGCCGAAGACACTAAGTCCCAAATTGTGGTAGGTGGCAAGCCAACCGTGCACATATCCAATCCGAAGCAGCATTTTTTATCAGAAAATTGGAAAAACCACATTATCTTTTTGTTGCCTGAATTCAAATCTGGTTAAATTGCATTAAAATTAAAAATAATCGAAATTGTCCAGGACAAATCCTAAATGAAAAGTGGAGAGACAGATAGAGATAGAGAGAGAGAGAGGGAGAAAGAGGGGGAGAGAAGGAGAGAGAAAGGGGGAGAGAGATAGAGTGAGGGAGTACTATATTACCCGTTTATGTATGTTATGGGCACATAGGGTCGTTGTGCCTGATCGCGTCCACTTAGTGGTTTGCAGGTTTGAGGTAAAATATAAAAATGTTCTAAATATAGTTTTGAATTAACTAATATTGTAACCCAGCCACAGTATAGTCTATTTTAGGATTAGGCTAAGTTTTAGCCAAAATGTCCAGTGATTATTTTTTAATAATTAAAAAAAAAAGTATCTTCACGCCCATATCCCCGAAGAGCTAGGCAGAGGCACAACCAAGGCACCCACGACTAGCCGAAGATACTAAGTCCCATAATGTGATAGATGGCAAGGCTATCGCCAACCGGGCACGTTTCCAATCCCGACCAGCATTTTTTTTTAATTAGAAAATTGGAAAAATCCAATTTTCGGGATTCGAACCCGAGACCTCATGCAGTCAAGTCCAGCACCCGGACTGCTCGACCACAGAGGCGACTTTAATAATTAAAACAATCGAAATATGGCGATTTGATCAGTTTGCGTCCACAAAATCCAGATCGCGTCCACCCATGGACCAGTTTGCGTCCACCAATTTATAAAGGGGTTAAGAGGAAATTTTATTAAGAAATTTGAAAGAAATATTGGGTTTCAACTATTACTGTATAAAATACATATGTTCACGCCTAGTCCCTCGCTGGCAAAGAAGAGTACCAAGTGTTACTAGCTCCCTCACAATAATTAATTTTTTCATACAATAAAAAACTGGTCGTGGAGATTGTGGTGACAAGAGTTAGCCGTGGGTTAAAATTGACCATGGAAAGTCAACTTAGATCTTCCCAGGTGACTAAGTACATATATTCACTTTCGTAATATATGTCTGTACTGGTAATCTTTTATCTGCCATTCTCACAACATGAACGAACCAACGGAACAAGCCCTTACTCATTATTGTACCAACACTTTTTTAATCCCACTCTTTCTCGTATCTCACTGCTACGAATGAATCCGATCAAACTATCTACCCCTGCTAAAAGCACTACCTGGACAAACAAACTCATTTGTTTATTCCAGCACTACTACGTCTACTAAAACTCTTGAATACGTTCTGGCTACACCTCTTTCATGTGCTATTTTGGTTTAATTTCGTATTCAAATGTAGATAAGCCTTTTTCTTTCCAATCAACATTCATAAGTTCATAACTTTTTGCATCTCAGATGATTTGGAGCCCAAAATTACATCATCGATTGTTTATATCAGACAGGTCACCAGTAGGTCATAAATTTTTTTGTTTTTATTCAAAATATCATAATTCTAGAATACAGACATTTTAAAATATTTATTAGATTTTGTTGGATCTGCACGCAGGTAGTAAGTAAATTTTCTTATATAGATTTCACATCAAGCACGTCCATTTCACAAAATTTTTTAGTTTCCTTCAATTTTTTTCCTATTTTTATTTATGGTGTTCCCTCTTTCATTCTTGAAATGCTCTTTATCTTTATTATTTTCTAATGAAAACATCGTGATCCGGGATAGAACATGTGCCCGGTTGGCAATAGGTTTGCCACCTATCGCATTGTGGAACTAAGTATCTTAGGCTAACCGTGCGAGTCCTAGTTGCACCTTTGTCAACTTCTTTGTGAAATAATGGCTAAATAATGGCCTGAATATACTTACATAATTGTCTTTATGTATTTAAAAGTTATCATACAGCTGCTTGTGTATAAGTGGAAGAAGGCAGCAAAAGTTCAATGCGCTTGTTCCCTTCCGGAGCGGTGGTGGGTACTAGTCCCGATGGGATGGTACAATGCACTCTACCGACTACTATCTATCTATAACTATCTGATTAAATTTTATGAAACAGTTACGAAAGATTTAGTATTTAAATAAACAAGTGGACGCAAACTGGTAAGTATATAGTATAATCCGTCCATCTAGTTTGCGTCCAGGTAAATTTCGACATCTATATCTCTTCCTATTACCATAATTTAGTGGACGCAAATTGGCTATTTATTTAATAATAATAATGTTAAAAATTAAATAAAACCCCATCCTTATGACATATTTCTTTACATTAAAATAAAGGATCAAGTTAGAAATAGAAAGATGAGTTTGCGTCCACCCTGGACGCAAACTGACTAATTCATAATATTGGTTTACCAGTTCGCGCCACCTCATTTTAACTCTAAAAAATAAAATAATCAATCAAAATCATCAATATTTTTATTCTTTTAATCATATTCGAGGCCTAGGAACAAATAAAATCTTTACTTAAACGTAAAACATTGAAAAATTACGTATCAAACGCGCGCTGGTTCACTATTTTTTTGCTAAATTTTTTTATATAGGTAAGATTAATTATTTTTTTATACAGGAAAAATTATGCGAACAGTTCTTTTGTCTGTGTATGTGTGTTCCTAATATATTGTATAATAGGGTGAAACGACTTTTAATTTCCCTAATTTGTTTGTACACTTATTTTTAAGGGTTTTTTAAACGGTGGCCATGAAATGGACGTGAACTGGTGCGTGGACGCGAATAGGCACACATACCCTATCAAATCCCGGGCTGTGATGCTTTATTTCATTACAAAAATAGCTGTTTCAACGAACTTCCTTTCACCCGTTTAGCTTGTTTTAGAAAAAAAAATATTTTCCAACATCCTTACAGTAAACGGGACAAAAAGTATCACATAACTGTCTCCTACTTCTAAGCTACCTCCTTATTACTTTTCAATCAAATCGGTTTTGCCGTTCTTGAGTTATTAATAGTAGCAATAAATACTTTGTTCCCCGACCTGGGATTCGAACCCGAAATCTCGTCAACTGAAGTCCAACACCGGAATGCACCACATAGGCCATTTTAAACATATTTTTAATACAAGAGGTTGGCACTATGTGATATAGATCTATAAGTATCTTAATGCCAGTGTCGATCCGTGCTCCTTTGCAGAATAGACCATCTGCCTACCTGCCAGGCAGCTCGTAAAAGGCGAGCATAGGTTTACCGTCACTATCACCTTGACAATGTGGTGCAGTTTCGTAGCGACACATCCGGATTGGTACCATCGCCTTACCTATTCCTGCCTCTATGACGTCAGTGCTTGCTGTTGACGTGTTCCGGCTCGGAGGGTAAGATAGCTGGAAAACTTACTTTTGATCGAGGCCTAACATACCGGCCTCAGGTTGGCAACCCACCATTATCCACTTTGGTGTCTCTAGGCGGCTGGATATTCTTACCATCAAGAAAATCCGTCTGTTTGCTATATCATAAATCATAAAAAAAATATATCATAAAAAAATGCACGTAGCTGTCTCCAAACTGGTAGGCATAACCTTGGCACCCACGACTAGCTTCAAAGTCCTAAAATATAAACAAACTAGCTAGGTATCTACGTATTAGGAAATAGAAAAAAAAACACGTTCTTGCTGCTCAACCTGCGATTCAAACCTAAACCAAAAAAGTTTTTAAAAAATATCCGATTCCTATTATTGACAAAGAAGAGTAGCGAACATGGACGTTAGTAGTTCTAGTCTCTGGTTAGTACACCAAGTCAGTAGATAGACATTCCCACTAAACATGGCAACGGCAAGCCCTGACGCTATGGTGGCATGAAAAATTAATGCGGTTGAAAAGTAAGTTCTATGGCCTGTGGTAGAGTACATAATTCACCAGCCAAAGATGTAGTACTACTGTGCTACTTTCCTACTATGGTAATATGTCTAAGGAAACATAAAATAAAGTATCTTCACGCCCATATTCTCGAAGAGGTGGGCAGAGGCACAACCAAGGCACACATGACTAACCGAAGACACTAGTCCCACAATGTAATAGGTGGTAAGCCAATCGCCAAAACAGACACATATCCAACCCCGACAACAATACATTTTTTTATCGGAAAATTTGAAAAACTACATTGTCTTTTTTGTTGCCCGACCCGGGAATCGAACCCGTGACCTCATGAAGTCAAGTCCAACACCTGGACCGCTAGACCACTGAGGCAATACATAAAATAAACAGATACTACTCTCTAATGGTAAATTAAAATTCACAATCAAAACATATTAAATATTAATAAAAACCTCAAACATTCAATCATACTTTTTCTAAGTCTTTACCAGCTTGCAGAAAGATTTTTATTTTAAGCTTTTTTTTTCTTAGCCATGATATTGTTTTAATAATTAGTCGTAAATTGAAGAGCGAGCGAGCGAAACGAGCGACACTGAGTATCTGCAGTTCGAGGACTTTGAAAACCAATTATAAGTTTCCTGAACGAGGTATTCTAAATGTCTTGGTAGGTGTTCGGCAGAAGCATGAGAAACGGCGAGTTGGATAGAATGGCAAGAGCACTTAATCATAATGAGATTAGGCACATCCAATTTCAGTTTCTGGTATACTCCACTATGTATTCCTGTCATAACATTTGCGTTGTCAACTCCAATACCACAAAGTTTTTTTGTATCTAGGCCATATGACAGCAAAGTACTTTTTACAGCTTCTGTAATAGATTCAGCGTCCCCTTTGTCTAACTTCAATGCACGTAGTATTTTTTTTCTTAGCCATGATATTGTTTTAATAATTAGTCGTAAATTGAAGAGCGAGCGAGCGAAACGAGCGACACTGAGTATCTGCAGGGGACTGAAGCAAAGACTATCACCAGTGATGCCAACTCATTTTTTTAAAGAGAGCCAGATCGTCCTTATAAAAGAGCTAAAATAGAGCTAAACTTTTGGGAAAAAAAGAGCTAAAATAAAAAAAATATTGGAAATAAACATTTTAATT
>NJDD01005473.1:7245-21668 GCA_002245505.1 Calephelis nemesis
AATTTTGGTTTTAAATTATTTGTTCAAGTCCAGGGAAGGTTTAAAAGATAAGAAAAAGAAAAAATCTTTCGAGAAAACTAAGAAAAACAACATTTTACTTTTTCCCATACAAACTGAACGGGTGGAACAGCTAGTATTTAATAAACACCCTGACCCGGAAATGCAGACATATAACTGTTCATCACACAAATGCGTGCCCCCGTTGGGAATCGAACCCGAGCCTCGCGGTTTTAGTCGATGTAGTTAGGCGTGTACGCTAGCCACTCGACCAACGAGGTTGTCTAACTATGACATTTTTGGTCTAAAAATGTTTCTTTTAGTCACCAATATAGGCGGTGTTCAGAGTTTTAAAACAAATAACTTGCAGAAACGGTAGCGAGTATAGTAAACTTGACAAGCCGTAAACTCATGGTGCGGGTCCTGGTTTTGAAACATGAACATGAATATGTTCAGATATGTGTTCTCTACGAACGGAGGTTAATGACAAACTGTGATTTCCAAGTTTTCTTTCCTTAATTTTAGTACCAGCGTAAGTGTTTGTCATTAGTCAAATTGAAATTTGCATCAAAGTTACCCAATTCGCTAAATCCGGGTTTAAAATTGTGCAATATTAGTCATAAGTCGTCAAAGAAACTCATTACAGGGCCTTGAGTAAAGCGGACACGTTACTCAAGCTCACTAAATGGGATTTGGCGGCAACGAATTAATAAACTGTACACTAATTTCTTCATGATTATTTCATTTGTGCACTTTCAATGAACGAATTTCTACAAAATGACAAGGAAATTGACTAATTTGACTAATGACTAATTAATCACTAATTACAATGACTAATTACACTAGATATAAACACAAAAACAAGACCATTTAACTTTTTCCTTGAGGGCGCCAAATCTCTCAATATATCTAAGTTTATCATCGCTATACCCTAACACACTAATTGAGGAATAAAAGCATAAAGTAGCTACTAAAATGCAAGTATAGGTTATTTATCACCAGTACCGTAATCTCAAACTGAGTGGTAACTAGTAAATGTTTTAGTCTAATTTAAGTAAGTCATTTTATACCTTGTCTGAGGTCACTGTGCTACAGACCTACACCTATACTCCTACCACAATAGTGCTTAGCATTATATAGTCCCAATTTGCGAAATATGACGGTCTACCGTCGGACTTTGCGGTCTGTGTAATCGCTTCCCTCTTAGCTTATAGGTCGGTCATGTTCAGCAATGAACAGCCAATGAATATTTTTAAAGTTATTTTATAGTGAACAAATAATGGCTTACTCGAAGTTAAGTGACAAACGTTGCCTATAGACTTAGGTTCGTCATTACCTTTTGGCTAGTGAGCTTAAGCCATTTTTGTAAGTCTACCGGCTACCCTATCATAATGCATGGAACACGACAGTACAGCGAGTACTGAACGCAATGATTGCAGCAATATCGGACGAGCTGCTTCACTATAGTCTTCTTTCTTTAAGTTTTGGCCTTCACGTTAGTATTTTGGCATTCGTCAAATAGAAATTTGCATCGAATTTTATATTAATTTTGATCAATTATAATTAGTCATCAGTCATAAGTCGTCAGTAAGTCATGTCAGGCTCTTGGGTAAAGCGGCGGCCTCATTACACAAGCTCATGTAAGGAGATTTGGCGGCAACGAGGAAATACACGATACGCTAATTTCTTCATGATTATTTCATTTGTACACATTCACTGAACAAAATTATACAAAATGCCACCAAAATTGACTAATTTCACTCAATATTAATACGGAATTCAATAATTATGAAAAAACTTCGACCATCTTTTCTCTCGATGGCGCCAAAAGTCCCCCACTATAGTCTATCACCTAGTTTTGTAGTGTATAGTTGAAATAGTCCAGTTAACTATCGCCTCTGTGGTCTAGCGGTCCGGGTGTTGGACTTGACTGCATAAGGTCACGGGTTCGAAACCTGGGTCGAGAAAAAAAAGTTGGTCGAGATTGGAGATGTGCCCGGTTGGCGATAGGCTTGCCTCCTATCACATTGTGGGACTTAGTGACTTCGGCTAGTCGTGGATTCCCTGATTGTGCCTCTGCCTGAGATAGGCATATGAGCTATGGCTATTCGGGGATATGGGCGTGAAGATACTTTAGTCCAGTTAACTAAATAACTGCCAGTGGGGTTGTCACATCCCGACGCTGACAAAAAAAAGATGATAAAGGACCCTAAAGTTGAATCAATTTTGTAGATTTTAATCCAACATTTTTATAGCCTTTAGTAACATATTACAGAATTTATATCTAACACATTAACATTCAAAGAATTTCGATCGCCACTAACCCTTTCATATCAGTATCCATATGAACTTATTAACGTACCCATATCCAATGCTTGTTACAATTCTGTAACATTTTACCCAAACAAAAATACCAATGTATTCTGTCCATTGCGATAAAATCGAAAGCATTGTTAGTAACGTGTCGGTAGTACAAGTTTTTTTCATTTTTTATCTCCGTCACACATTTGTTTACCTATTGTAAGGCAGTCGCCTGTTTTTTGTTAGTTTTTTTGTTTTAACCGATAATATTGTACTTGGATCAAGGAGATTGGAATCTGATGGTTACAAATGTAACTCTGTTGTAGTCCTTAATATTCTAACCGACTGAATAAAGATGAAGTTGTGTTTTGTAGATGCAATCTGTCAGATTAAGCCAACCAAATCTGTAAGATACAATTAAAATTATACAAAGGGCTGTTTCTGTTTTACTATAAAATATTTCGAAAAAAGTATCTTCACGGCTGTATCCTGGAAATGTAAGGTAGAGATACAATACAACTAGGGCACTCACGACTGGCTGAAGACATGAAGTCCCACAATGTAATAGGTGGCAAACCTATTACCAACCAGGCGCCAAATCCAATCCCGAACAAAGTTGTTTTTAACATAAAATTGAAAATTATTTTTTTTATTTCTGGACTCGGGGCGATAGACCACAGAGACGATAAATCTTGAAAACAAAATAAATGTTATTTAATAAAATAAAAAAATACCAAAAATTAATAAATTGTACCAATATGCAAATTTAAAGTGTAATGTTAGAGGCACTTCCTTTCTTTTTTTTTCAAAAAATTAGATAGAAATTACTTAGAACAATTACAATATAGTGTCTCTCTACACTCTCTAAACTCTCCCTTTCGGCTTTGTATGTAGTAGTGCATGTGTTGAGCGTGTGTGTGTGCGTGTGTCTGTACGTCTTCTACATACACTGGCGATCCTATACACAAAAGTATTTATAAGATCAGATGTACATTCGCCTATAACAAGTAAAGCACAGAAATAATTATAATTTTAACTTTTCCGTTTTACCCAGTTTCACAATCGTGCTAAAAAGTTTTTACTTCAAATTTACTGGCAGTTAACGCGGCAAAATACTTAAACGTATTGTTAACACCTAATTTAACCTAGATGTTCACACGAGTCATAAAAAATTAATATCTAAAACAAGTAATATGAATATTTATAATTGAATAACCTTGGAACGAGTTAACATGTACGTGGATTGTGCGGTAAATTATAAATTCAGAACAAAGTATAATCTGATTTTTGCTATTTGAAGCGTTGAAGTTAGACTAACTGAGTAACAATTCATTTAAATCCGCAGATTATCACTTTTTCCAAAAAAATAAAACAAACGTTATTTTTCTATCCACATAAAATACCTATCAATATGTTTTACAATTATACACACAAAAAGACTATAATACTGATTTGGAAGATAGAAACAACCGCGCTGTTTTCTTTTAATAAAATATCTTAATATACTCAGAAATAAATAAACTACAGCGAAAAATTAACAAAGTAACCTATAAAAGCAGAAATAATAAAAAAAGTGAGCAATATTTAGCGAAAGACCACTACTTTTTTGTGATAACAAATAGCTTCAATAAACTCAGGTCAAGCGGTGAAAAGTAAATACATAATAAATAAATAAATACCTTTTGGATAAGTCACACAAATTGAACCTAACCCCAAAGTAAGCAAATCATACGCTTGTGTTATGGGTGTCGAGTCAACGATACTAATACATAGATAAACTAAAATAGATACCAGAATAAATTTAGTAAACACCCAGACACGGAAATGCAGACATCTAAATGTTCATCACACAGATGCCTGCCCCGTCGGGAATCGAATCCGAGCCTCGCGGTTGGTCGATGTAGTTAGGCGTGAACGCTAGCCACTCAACCCAAGAGGCGTAAAAAAATCACCGGTAAAAAATATCAATATAAAAATGCTTATACAATCTGTGACTAACAGAACCTAATACCGACACTTTATAATAAATAAGGCAAATATTGGCCTTAAAAAGATTTTTTTCTTTTTCTCTTTTGTTACACACATAGGACTAATTCACTTAAACAGAGAGTCCTACTTTTCATTTCATATCCATTATCTCACAATTATTATTTTAAAGATTGGATGCTCCTTGCATGAAATAGTTTAACTCGTTCTTCTTTCTTTTTTTAGGTTTTGGCCTTCACGTTAGTATTTCGCCATTAGTCAAATAAACATTTGCAACAAATTTACCAAAATCTGGATTCAATTCTAATTTGTCATAAGTCATAAGTCGTCACTATGTAATGTCAGGGTCTTGGGTAAAGCGGTGGCCTCTTTACTCAAGCTCATGTAGTGAGATTTGGCGGCAGCGAGGAAACACACGATGCGCTAATTTCCTCATGATTACTTCATTTGTGCACTTTTACTGAAACAAAATTGTACAAATTGCCACCAACATTAACTAATTTCACTCAATATAAACATGAAATTCAATGATTATGAAAAAACTTCGACCTTCTTTTCTCTCGATAATGCCAAAACCCTAGTTTGACACTTCTACACAGACAGGCCCTGGAACTTGCCAGAACGAAACCATTCTAGGCTTCAATGCGTGCCAGTGTTAAACTTATAAAATTCTGCCGAGTCTCGTCAAATTATTTGGCATGTAAATGTATTTCGTAATCGAATCAGGATCATATCGTGTCGCAATTTTCGCATGTTCGACCAATGCCGTCATTTACATGTCCCATTTCCTAAACGGTCGTTTCAAGAATACTGCATCGGTTTGGACAGTTATAATTTGGTTCCATTTATAGGCGAAGGCGGGAATGATTTCGTCAAAAGTATTAGCGACGCCTCGACCACCTCGACACTACGTTACCTGTTCCAGCTATCATTTTGGTTGTGTTTTCCACTGTTGAGTTTCTGAATAGGACATAGAACATACATACATGCATATCTTCATGCCAAGTCCCTTACAGGGTAGGCAGAGAGTATCGAGTGCCAGACCTCACAATCCTGACAAACCTGTCTTGCTCCATTCACATTCATTACCCTTTTCATACAAACACGCCGGTTTCGGAGACTCTTGACACCACTCTCGGATAATATTCGATTGATCTGATCATGAAATGTCAGCCGATCGAACCAGCGGAGCATGCCCTTTCGCATTTTAACACCAACACTTTCTTTCAATCCCACTCTTTCTCGGATCTCACTGTTACGAATGCGGTCAGCGAGCGTTACACCACAGATTTTCCGTAGTGCTCTCATTTCGACCGCATTTATCCTACTTTCATGATCTTTCTGACATACCCAACTCTAATACAGGAGTTGGAAAAGTTACTCATACGACATGTTCAATACTATAGACGTAATTTGGCAGCAATCGTATTTTTATATACTTTTTGGTATTTAGTATATATTCTTTAGTCACTTCACTGTATTTTTAGTCATTTATCTTTATTATACACCAGACAAAATTAGTTTGTATTAAAGGCGAACTTATTGCCTATTGGCTTTCTCCATCATTTAAGCTTTGGGCCAACAGAGAGTGAAATTTGTAGGTGCCACACAAATATTAATAAAACGTACGCTTTACATCAATTATAACATTATGTTAGTAAAACTGTATATACAATACAAGGATAAAATAAAATATAAATAAACTTATATAAATACTGTAGACCAAAACCAATTCAAAATATAAATGTATATGTAAATAAAAAACCTTCATTTTCACGGATTAAGTAAACGTATACATAACTTATACAGATACCTAACATAAAAAATAATTATAAACATTTATTTCTACTCGTGATTTTCTAGGATGCAGCATTTCTTTAGTATCTTTAAAAATTGTCTTTATTTTCTGCCTGTACTATCGAGGTAACTAGCTTATTCCATTGCACATAATATAATGAGAGTTGCTAATGAAAAAGTGTTAGCGTATTTGTCGATTATGGATCGTAATTATGTATTTATCAAGACTAAGTTAACTATGAAGCTGTAGTAGTTAACATTTTTTTACAAGTGACAACATACAGACTTTATTTTTATTAACTTAGATACAGCCTACAAAGCAAACAAAAAAAAGAAACGTCCGATAGTCCTTTCGACTTACCCGCTATAACACTCATATCAGTCGCCTCTACGCAATCACATCTCATCTTGTGGTTGTTAGTTTGTTTGCATAGCTTATCATATTAACTATATTTGTCAAGCTTGATAAAGATCTAGTTATGCTAATGATAAAGACAAGAAATAATAACATACTACGAGTATGTTATTATTTCTTAAAATAACCATTTAAACTCCAAACTAGAAGTGACACACACTAATGTTTGACGCTTTTGTATTATCATTAATCACTATCTTAGTACTCTGTATCACAACGCATTATAATTTCATATGTGTAAAATCAAAACTACCTTTTACAGCTTTACAAACACAATGTTTTATACGCCTTTTGAACTTTTAACTTTTTAAAGCGATGTGAAATCGCTGGAGCACATAAATTGAGGCAAAATAATAGCGTATTTTTCGTTTTTAAAACGTGGCAAATTACACATAAGGCCTGTACAGTTACATTAGGGTATTAACATTTTTATGGGCAATACATTTGGCAAACGTAGACTTGGACAAATTGATGGTCTTTTCCAATGCGATTTAAATGTATATTTCTTTAGTTTTTCGGGGTTGTACGGATAATTACGTGCAATTTGCCGTCTGCTGAAAAACTAAAACAGATTAATGTTTATTGGAAAACTATAAATCGGTTTCTTTAAACTAGACTTTTTGCGATATTTAATATTATTGCGTTTAAGGCCTAGTCTACACTGCAATTTTCCCCAAGTGGTTTTTTCCGAAATAAATCCGTGCCGCGTCGTATATATTTGAATTAGATCACAGAATTTTTCCTGCGCGATTTTTTTACCGCCAGTCAAGTTTTTGTAGGACTCTATTTTACTTTTCCGGTCAATGTCGTGTTAATTGTCGTAAAGTTGCTGGTAGACTTGCTTATACAAGAAGCTTAACCTTACGGTCTAAGTTTGGAAACACACTATTAGCATCTTGTGTATCTATAGTCGATTTAAATAATTCTTATTAGATAATGGCCTTGCCTTGCATATTTGCATGTATTTTCCTGGGCGGAATACGGAATGGCGAGCACTGATTTTTATTACGTATAACATTTTTTTTTACCAGTAATTTACTTATCAAGCTGGATCTAAAACTCAATATAAGCATTTAGGTTAAGGCAAGCAGACGGATATTCACATATTTTATTTTTTATATTAGATTATGAACAAGTATCTGTCGGCTCTCCCTGACTCTACCAAATGGTTTGCCGAATGGAGTTTCGAAGTATACAAATATTGTAGAATATGGGTTTTCTTTCTTCAAAAATTTGTATATATGTTACAAGCAAATAAAAAACTACAATAAAAGTATCCCTACGGATTAGGAAATTATTTTAAAGACGAGGACAATAACATTTGTCTTTATTTAAATCAACAAATAGTATAAAGATAATTAAAAAACTAAATCGCCTCTCTCCTCTTTTTAATCTTACTTATCGCGTCTGTGGTCTAGTGCTCCAGGTGTTGACTCCAGGACTTGACTTCATGAGGTCCCGGGTTCGGTTCCCGGGTCGGGCAACAAAAAGGAAATGCGGTTTTTCCAATTTTCTTTTAAAAAAAATGTTACTCGGTATTGGAATTGTGCCTGGTTGGCGATAGGCATTGTGGCACTTAGTGTCTTTGTCTAACCGTGGGCGGCCTTGTTGTGCCTCCTTGTTAGTTGTTGTAGCCGAAAACATTAAGTCCCAGAATGTGAAGGTGGATTGTGGTGAATAGGTGGCAAGCCTATAGCCAACCGGACACAATCCAATCCCGGGGAACATTACTTTTGTTAGAAAATTGAAAACATACAATTTCTAATATTTTTTTACCCGACCCGGGAATCGTACCCGGGATCTCAAGAAGTCAAGTCCGACACCGGACCGCTAGACCACAGAGGCGACATTAAAGATTGAAAAATTAAAGATTTAGGAAAGAAGAACCTTGATAAAGTTACTCATAATTGGTGTTTAATTAAATGTTATTATGTACAAATTATGACTAATGTTAAATATGGTACAGTACCTTTTTATCGCATGTCGCCTCTGTGGTCTAACGGTCCAGGTGTTGGACTTGACTTCATTAGGGGTTCGATTCCGGGGTCGGGCAACAAAAATAAAATTTGATTTTTCCAATGTTTTAATAATAAAAAATGATCGGGATTGGATATGTGCCCAGTTGGCGATAGACTTGCCACCTATCACATTGTGGGACTTTGTGTTTTCGGCTAGACGCGGTTGCCTCGGTTCTGCCTCTGCCTACCTATTCAAGGATATGGGCGCGAAGATAATTTACTTTACTTTACAGTACCTATTTTGTTCTCTCTGTTTTCCAGGTCCTCTGTATAGCATAGAGGTAAGAGCACGTAAGAGGCGACCAAGGCGAAACGGGTCAATACCAACAAGACTACTAGTAAAGTAGAGATAGAAAGCTGTACCGCACCTTGCCCGGGTAGGGATCCACCACCTTACTTATTCCTTCCGTCATACTGACAATGTCATATTCAGGTCCAAGGAGTAGGGTAGTCGGAAGACTTGCACAATTGGACTAACACCCTGACCACAACACGCACCTGCATTAATAAACACGGGCTAAGGTAGGATTAAAATTAAGTTGACATTATAGTCTGTATCACCTTGCAATAAAGACTACACTACGATGTTGAGCCTTGGAGTACTTTAGTCCGTGTTAAGTAATAAGATGGTAGGTTATCTCTTACTATTAGGGGGCCGCGTTCTTATTCGCTGTATTTTGCTATTAAAAATTAACACTGTTTGTTTTCCAAAGTGAAATAAATCTAGATTTATAAAGATAGAGGTTATAAATTGCTAACAAGAGGCAGACAGATGTCTTAATTGGACTGAAATTTAACAAGGACAGGTTAAACTAGAATACTAATTAGTCGTTAACGTCTTATTTCAAAAACTAACTCGTTTTATCTAACTATGTAGCAAAAACTAACATTATCATTTTAGGGAAGCCAGTTTATATTTTGATAGGATACCTTATCTTTCATTTTTTCAAGGCGAACTAGTTATTTTGTGTAACACTTGTATGTAAGACTAAATAATTCCATACATTACATGAATTATACATACAGATGTTTTTTTTGTTAGCGAGCTTTTAAATATTAATGGTGTGTTCTATATTAATGCGTTGATAATTGACGTGGTATCTGGTAATTAAGAGTCTGTTACGATTATGGGCTTTAATAACTAAAATGTCATATCATTAATTAAGCAAGACATTAAAAAAATACTGAATTGTACTTATTTCTTGTTTTTATTTTATTAATATGTCATTATCGTGTTAATAGATCAAATCAAAAAATCAAAATATCTTTATTCAGCTATTTTACATGGTATCATACAGTAGCTGTTCGGTAGCAACTGCAATAGTCGAAGGACTGTGACGCAGCTACTAACGCCCACCTCCGTATAAAACAATTACATAATCAACTCTTTTTTGTGAATAATACACTTAATATAACGATAAAGATAAAAAAGATGAAGTGACTTAAAATAGAATAGGAATTCCTAAAGTGATAAAAAGTTTTGAGAAGTTTAATTTAAGGTGCATGTATTTTTTTTGTTTAAGCTATCTAACACCTCTGTTCTCCGAACATAAACTTCTATGTTTTTAAAAGATAACTTGATGTGCAGTATTAAATAAATACATAAGTTATGAATTTACTGAACACTATGCTCTTTATTTTGTTTTCTAAAATTTGTTTTTATGTCACTTGATGACAGAGAAAGCATGATCTAGAGTAGAAACATACTCAAGCTAGAAAAAGCCTATTCGTTTTAGTAAATACTTTCAAGTTCAAGTTTGATATTTTGAAAACATTTACTAGCGTTATTTAATGAGGCTGACACAATTTATTTCTTAGAAGTTGTTAATAATTTTATATAATTTATATAGAACGTTCACAGCCGAATAAACATACAATCCATGGAACATCTTACGCACTAGAATAAGAAGAAGAAAAAGAAATGTCTTTCCTCCATCTGTGTCAACCACTGAGGTCAAGCTTTCAAGCTTTACTTACAAATAAAAGGAATTAAAGTAACACAAAAACAATAATGTTGTAAAGTTCGCCATTCTTTAGAGCCGTGTGTATCCGTCTATAAACTCAGTAAAACAATGGCTGGCGAAACGATAAGCAACGCTTATAAATAATTGGTCTACGATAAGTCTAATTAGCGGAGTGCGATGCAATCAGCGGCCGTATCTCACGCCAGACTTTACCCACAGGAAGTAGGTAAGGACGATAAGACGACAGTTTTTAAATGTTTTTAACATGTTTTATTCAAATTAGAAATTATTTGACACTAAAATGAGGATATCAATATCTGGTGGCTTTATTTCTAATCAGCTTCAAAATGAAGTCTATTCGACTGTTTTAATTCAGAAACGATATTTTAATCGTTATTTATTTAGTGTTTTTTGACAAAATTTTTAATTTTTAATCAAATGATTGTAATTATGTTGAAGAAATAATAGACTAAATCAACATTTATTCTTTCAAATCTCGCATATAATATTTTTTTTTTTATGATATTGGAAGGCAAACAAGCAGACGGATTTCCTGATGGTAAGAAATTCACGCCGCCTAGGGACACCAAAGATGGTAATGGTGCGTTACCAACCTGAGGTCAGGATGTTAGGCCTCGAGCAAAAGTAAGTTTATCGGCTACCTTACCCTCCGAACCGGAACACGTCATGACGTTATGGCGGCAGGAATAGGTAAGGCGGTGGTACCAATCCGGGCGAGTCGTTGCTCAACTCTACCACCTAGTCAGAATTCACGGTGTTAGTGACGGTGAGCCTTTGCTCGCCTTTTACGAGCTGCCTGGCAAGGAAGGCAGATGGTCTATTCTACAAAGAAGCCCGGACCAACACGGGGAAAAACAAAGAAAGAAAGAAAGAAAAATATTTATTTGCGGAATATGCGGTACGTAGCAGTATTTTAACAGGGACTTTCGTTCGATTCTTGATGCGAGTATTAGGACGAATGCTTCGTATAATCCCTACTAATGTAACGAATGCGAAAGCGTTTGTATGTACATTCCGTTTTGTCAAAACGGCTAAACTGATTTTAACCATAACCATATATATTACCATAAAGATGAATTTAACCATAGATTAGATCTTCGAAAAGTACATAGAGTATGGTATATGGTATAGTACATGGAGTATACACACTGTATGGTAAGTATATACCTTAATTCAAAAGTCGGGTATCTTCATTCACGTAAAAGTCATACAAGTCACTTGAAACCCAAACAGTATATACTTTGATAACTACGTATCTACCACAAGTTTTTTTAAGTTTTAAAGTAAATATTTAATTTATTTACTGTAAATCTTATAATGTTTTAAATATCTCCTATACATTTTACTATATGGATACAGCTGATTTGCGACCACGGTATCGACGTGCTATTTCTTTCTCACGGTACTTAAAGTTCTTCCGTGAGAACTTTATAATTTTAGGTAGGCCGAGGCACAACTGTGGCACTCACGACCAGCCGAAGACACTAAGTCTCACAATTTTTCCCCGTGTTGGTCCGGGTTTCCCCCCGTGTTGGTCCGGGCTCCTTTGCAGAATAGACCATCTGCCTTTCTTGCCAGGCAGCTCGTTAAAGGCGAGCATAGGCTTATCATCACTAACACCGTGACATCTGACTAGGTGGTAGAGTTTCGCAGCAACTCGCCCGGATTGGTACCACCGTCTTACCTATTCCTGCCGCCATAACGTCATGACGTGTTCCGGTTCGGAGGGTAAGGTAGCCGGTAAACTTACTTTTGCTCGAGGCTTAACATCCCGGCCTCTGGTTGGCAACGCACCATTACCATCTTTGGTGTCTCTAGGCGGCGTGAATTTCTTACCATCAGGAAACCCGTCTGCTGAAATCGAACCCGGGATCTCATGCAGTCAAGTCCAACACCTGGACCGCTATATACCGCAAAAAAAAATAACAAACATACATAGCACAACCAAAAAAAATTCTAATGGGAATTAAGATTTCAATATTTCACGAACGGGATTCGAACCCGCAAATGTTTACATTGAAATGCTCAGATAATAAATACTGTAGAGTTGCCATTACCCACTGTGGAATGGTCTATTTGTTCTGAGATTCGCAAGTTGCATTTGAGATAGCAAGTATTTGTTGTCTGCTATCGGAACCCAGGACGAGATACGGCGGGAATGAGTTTTATGGTTACAAACGAACGGACAAACAGACTGATAGTGTTGCAAGTTTGTATATTAAGATGTTTATAACATTACTGTTATCTGTTTTGTATCTTCACGCCCATATCTACAAGTGGTAGGCTGAGGCACAACCAGGGCACCCACGACTGGCCGAAAACACTAAGTCCCACAATGTGATAGGTGGCAAGCCTACCGCCAACCGGGCACATATCAAATCCCGAGCAACTTTTTTTATTAGAAAATTGGTAAAGCAAATTTTCTTTTTGTTGCCCGACCCGGGACCTCATGCAGTGAAATCTAACACCTGAACCGCTAGACCACAGAGGTGATCTGTTTTGTAATTTTTGTTTAAAGGATTAGGTTTTAAGTTTTGTATAAACCTCAATCGGATTTGCTGATTGAGGGCTACAAAAAGAGGATACTTACTATTTTTTACGGAAAAGACACCCCTCTTTTAACGGGTGTTTCGCAGCGACTCACCCGGATTGGTACCACCGCCTTACCTTTTCCTGCCGCTATAACGTCATTACGTGTTCCGGTTTGGAGGGTAAGGTAGCCGGTAAACTTACTTTGCTTGAGGTCTAATATCCCGGCTTCAGGTTGGCAACGCATCATTACCATCTTTGGTGTCTATGGGCGGCTTGAATTTCTTACCATCAGGAAATTCGTTTGCTTGTTTGCTTTCCAATACTATAAAAAATGTATTTGTGTGATCTGGTCAAAGCGGCTGGGAGTCGCTGGTTACAAGCGGCTGGTGACCTTGACTTGTGGCGTTCTTTGGGGGAGGCCTATGTCCAGCAGTGGACGTCCTCCGGCTGATGATGATGATGATGTATTTGTGTGAGTCTGTGACATCATAACTGTTGAACGGATGAACCGATTTTGATGCGGTTTTTGTGTTTGAAAGCGGACATAATCAAGACGGTTCTTAGCTACATTATATACGAGTTTTATTATGGGTTCATTGGAAATTATTAATTTTAGGATTATTGTCATTTGAATACACGTCTATCCGGCTTGGGAATTGAGAGCTATATAAAAAACTATATAAAAATTTATGCCCCTGACGGTAAATAGGGTGTTATACGTTTAATGTGTCTATGTAAGTTTTTGGCATCATAACTGTTTAACGGATGGACCGATTTTCATGCGACTTTTTTTGTTTTAAACGGTTTGTGATCGTTTTCAACTTCACTGCATATAGGTAGCTTTTGTCGAAAGTTCATTGAAAATATAAGGACTATTTACGCTTAAGAGACTTTTATCAAGCTTAAGAATTGAGAGCAATATAAAAGATTATACTCATTTTTTAAGTTGTGAAATAGTAAGCAAGCAGGTGTCTCCCATGATGGTAAGAGACAGTCATCGTCAATAGAGAAACTCTCTATTCTTACAGACGGGAAATCAACTCACTTATCCAAATCTACCGGATACCCTTAACTTCGAATGGAACATGACAATAGCGAGAATTGAAGCGATGGCGGATATTAATTTCTTTTTAATAGTGATGATGAAATTTCACGAAAAGTCGACGAAAGAAACTATAGAACATATTAGTATAAAACAAAGTCCCTTACTCTGTCCTTATGTTCCTTTGTAAGCCTAAATCTTTAAAACTACGGAATGGATTTTGTTGAGTAAAAAAAAAGTATCTTCACGCCCATATCCCCGAAGAGGTAGGCAGAGGCACGACCAGGGCACCCACAACTAGCCGAAGACACTAAGTCCCACAATGTGATAGGTGGCAAGCCTATCGCCAA
>NJDD01005473.1:22156-38790 GCA_002245505.1 Calephelis nemesis
TTTCATCATACTTTATTGGATTTTTTGTTTTTTTTTATTTTTACAACACTGAGAGGCGAACATTCACATTCACACAGATAACGAAATGTACGGTTACTATTGAATCTCGCTAGTAGCAGGGCGCTAGTGTATTTATAAGTTTGTTTCATTTGAGATCCTCAAACTTGCCAGTGGTAAGGGGTACTATAAGTTGTAATCTGCGATCGCATCAGGGCGGGCGGACTGTTATCAGTGTCTGGCTTATCGTGCCGCCCGCCCTCCTTATCGCACCATACTAAATTCCGGACGGAGTCTTATCGTCACCATCTATTTGAAATTTTTGTGGAGCTTTGCGTTTCTGAATATCATTTGAACGAATAAATCGAGGAGTTCTTAATTTTCGAATAAGTTTTGTATAATAGACATAAAAAAAGTAACACAAAACCTACTAGTAATATAGTTAAGAACGATCTCAATGGCGTGAGCTTTCAAATAAATAAACTGCATTCATAACCGTCCATTCGTTTAAAAGTTAAGATGCCACAAAAATACCATAGACTTACATTTTAAATCTTTGGTTATAACACTCGTCTTTTTCTATCGGCGGTCAAAAATAGAAAAACAAATAGATTAGTGAAACTACAAAAACAATAAAAACTTTAGGAATTATGTATAACAGGCGAGTATATCTCGACAAGAGGTTTTTTACAGCTTTAGATGTCAAACGTTTTCCTGTTTTTACTTAGGTCCACTTGCACGTTCCTGGGTTAAATATTTAACTTAAAGTTAGCTTCTATCACAGGACTAATTCAATATATTATATTTGACAGTTTAACCAGTTATTAAACTTAACCCAGGAACATGCAAGTGGCTCTTATTAGAGGTTTAGTGTTTAGAGTATTTTAAAAACCGTGCCTCACGTCTGGTTGCTATGATTGTTATTGCGTAAGTATATACACACATGTCTTACGAAGATTTGTTTTAAGATTATCGCCTCTTTGGTCTAGCGGTACAGTTGTTGGACTTGACTGCATGAGGTCCCGGGTTCGAATCCCGGGTCGGGCAACAAAAAATGGAAAATGTGTATTTTCAATTTTCTAATAAAAATAACGTTGCCCGGGATAGATATGCGGTTGGCGATAGGGTTGCCACTTATCACTTTGTGGGACTTCTTAATGTCTTCTGCTACTCATGGGTGCCCTGGTTGTGTCTCTGCCTACCTCTTTAGGGATAGGGGCGTGAAAATACTTACTTAGTTAAATATTATATGACAAAAGTATCTTTGCCGTATCCTCGAAAGGGTAGGCAGAGGTACAAGTCAAGTCCGATGCCGGACCGCTAGACCAGAAAGGCGATATATTATATTCAATATTATGTTATATTTTGACCGCCTTATTGATAAACACAGAGTAAATTGCTCTATGTTAATATGAAATACGCAATATATATATATATACATATATATATATATATATATGTTTGAAGTATCGATTCAGTGTCTTAATTGTTAAAATTTCAACAGTCTTTTAATATTTGGACCATTAATTTTTAAGGAGGTTCATATTTTTTCTAAATGGTGAATGTGTAAATATTATTTATAGATCAATGTTTACTCCATTGTCTAAGAACCACAAGCCTGATAAAAGGGGGGTGCTATCGGCGATCGCATCAGGGCGGGCGGNGTTATCAGACACCGCTTATCACACCGCCCGCCTTTCTTATCACGCCAGTATAAATTCTGAACAGATCCGTATCGCACTCTACTTGATATTTATGAAGGGAGATAAGAATTCTTCGTATTTTTTTTTATGTTATAGGAACGCAAACAAGCAGACGGATTTCCTGATGGTAAGAAATTCACGCCGCCTAGAGACACCAAAGATGGTAATGGTGCGTTGCCAACCTGAGATCAGGATGTTAGGTCTCGAGCAAAAGTAAGTTTACCGGCTACCTTACCCTCCGAACCGGAACACGTCATGACGTTATGGCGGCAGGAATAGGTAAGGCGGTGGTACCAATCCGGGCGAGTCGCTGCGAAACTCTACCACCTAGTCAATTATAGCATTTTATTAATGACCCACTTAGGGCCACTTGTACATTCTTATTTATTTATTTATTTAAACAGATACACCACTGGCTTGTCACTAGACATTGTTAATTACACCACATATCAGTTTTGTTCAAGATGATTTGCCTTTAAAGATATATACAACATTCACAATAATAATGCAGCTACAATGAGAGATTCGTTAATTTAACTATACCAATATTATTAATTTATTAACAATATTCCCGAGTTACATTTAACATTAAGTTAAACTGTCAAATATAAGGAGATTAAACCCTAGTTAGGCGCTAACTCAGTGTTAAATACTTAACCCAGGAACGTGCAAGTGGCCCTTAGCGAATGTAATAATTAATGCACCACCACATCCGAAACCGGCGTGTTTGTATGAAAAGGGTAATGAATGTGAAGGAATTAAGACAGGTTTGTCAGGATTGTGAGGTCTGGCACTCGATACTCTGTGCCTACCTCGTAAGGGACGTGGTGAAGATATGTACATCTTAAATACTAAACTTAATTAATACATAGTATATAACAAAGTCGTTTCCTCTGTCCCTGTGTATGCTTAAATCTTTAAAACTACGTAACGGATTTTGATTCGGTTTTTTATGAAAGCGGAAGATTTATATGTATATTTTGTACCCGTGCAAAGCCGTGGCGTACTGCTAGTTTAGAATATTCTAATCATGTCATAAATATGTAGCAAATTTTAACATTAATTATTGATTTCATCATATTTTATTGGATTTTTGTTTTTTTTTTATTTTTACAACACTGAGAGGCGAACATTCACACATACACAGAGATACCGAAATGTACGGTTACTATTGAATCTCGATATCCTGTGAACTGGAAATTGGAATCGTGTATGTCAATTTAGGTACTTTTGAACACTGTGCTAGCGGACTATCAACATTTATTCAGATTTAAATTCAACGAATCTGATAAAATAATGTATTGTTTACTATTAACTAAATGTTAATTATACACCAGTATTGCGTTCAAGTGTTTTTAAAATGATATACTCGATTCCAATTTCCAATATTGCATGAGTCGAGGTACAAGAGTAACCCTACTGGTACTGGTGACGAGTAGTTTAGCAGAGTTTTGGCGCCGTCGAGAGAAAAGATGGTCGAAGTTTTTTTTTCATAATTTTGAATTTCGTGTTTATATTAAGTGTTAAATAATAATGAAGAAATTAGCGTATCGTGTATTTCGTCGTTGCTGCCAAATCTCACTACATGAGCTTGAGTAATTAAGCCACCGCTTTACCCAAGACTCTGACATGACTTATTGACGACTTATTACTATTAGAATTGAATCCAAAAATTGTAAATTTGATACAAATTTCTAATTGACTAACGGCAAAATGCCGTAAATGCCAAAACTTAGGGAAAGAAAACAAGATGCGTTGCAGAAGAGTTGACAGTTTACAACTGGTCATTGGTTTTTTTTAAAAGTTACCAGCTACTAGTTTTATTATTGACCCACAAGGGAAAGTGTTCAAAAAATTATGTAAAATTATTACGCTTATAAAAACTGTAAAATGGGATTAAGTAATAAAAAAGTGTTTTTAATTACATAACCTTATAACTTACGGGTCTAATCAGCTAGCCGGCAGTATACCGTCGCGATAACCTACTTACCTGCAAGAAAAAAAAAGTAAAATTAAATAACATTAAAATATCATTACCCGCAAGGAGTCACGACCTCGAATGACTGCAATTGACCTATAATTTGATATTTAAATCATAAGCGACAGCGAGTTTATTTTTTAACAAATAGTTTGCTGTTGTTCGCTCACGAATTAATATTGATTAATTAAAAATTAGAAAATTAAAAATCTGTAATTAATTTATCCATCAAATGACATCAAACAAAATCCATTTAGTAGTTTCAAGCTTATCCTAAATATACGTCGTGGCATGAAATCTTCATGTTAATTTAATGATAAATGACGATCGATTTAAGCTTATAAGTTATAATGAGAAAGTCAGAAGCCTTTTTAGTCAAGCCTTGAAGTCTCTCTCTTTAGTCCAGTAAAAAAATTACTATACATGAATTTGATTTTGGTATTTTTTTTTTCTTATCTTTAATTTTGTGATTTTGTCTGTATTGTTTTATGCACGCTATATCAGATTTTTTAACGAAATATAAAATTGTGAATCTTAGTTTATATTAATAGCTGATTGATGTTTTTTGGTGGTCTGTCATTTAAACTTCAAGATCTAACAAATAAATTTTTTTTGTCAAATTTAATAATACAAATTTGCCTTTTCACAGTGATTATGTGTTTTTAATTATTACAGTTTTTATTCAAAACGAATTGTAAGGTAAATTTAATCGGATTCTACTGCCTTACAATTATTTTGATATATTTTATATGTCATGTTGTATATCTTATTTTTTTATGATAATAATTTATAATAGTAGGTATTCAATAGTTTATATTAAATAAAAATTGTTGTTGTTTCTTATCTGCATCTATTCTTAATTTCCTTCGTGTTCGCTTTTGGCGCTTGTGACTTGTACCCCATGAAATTACCTGAGTGTAAAGTATATATATATGTGATTTGTAGAAAAAATCTGCAGTAATATGTAAATGAGGTGGTATCGTAAGATCTAGCCTGGCCGACCTCAGTCTACACACGCGCCCTAGCATGTTGTGATTAGGTGTTTCGCCAAGAAAAATTCACTGTAATAACTGTATGAATACGAATTTGAAATTATTGCTATCTGAACTTTCAAATCTATATACAAAAAGAATTCCTATATCTGCTAAAGCGATATTTTTCTGTTTTTGTGATTTATTTGGTCACGCCATTTCTTGAGAACTATTTTAACAATTTCATTATTTAAAGTTTTCTAGGACGTTGTAAATGGTTGTTTTTTTTTATGACTAATTTGTTGCTAGCCGCGAGGTTTTTACAACTTCATCGGGCTTTAAATGGTTCTTACGAATCACAAGTTAGGAAATAAAACAAAAATTTTACAATAATTGTTTTTGACCGAGTATTTAAATTTCATTGTTTATAATTACTATTATGAAATTATTTTATCATACATTTTCTGGATGGATAAATCTCACTTGATTAGCTTTGTAGGATACCAACACATACCTTAGACCTGATTCAAATCAATTAAACTTGAATACCAGAAGTTTTATTTTCATGATATTGGAAGGCAAACAGACGAAATTCCTAATGGTAAGAAATTCACGCCACCTAGAGATACCAGAGGTGGTAATGGTGCGTTGCCAACTTTTAGCCGGGATGTTAGGCCTCGAGGAAAAATAAGTTTACTGGCTAACTTACCCTCCAAATCGGAACACGTCATGACGTTATGGCTGCAGGAAGGCGGTGGTATCAATCCGGGTGAGTCGCTGCGAAACTAGTCAGAAGTCACGGCGTTAGTAACGGTAAGCCTATGCTCGTCTTTTACGAGCTGCCAGGCATAAAGGCAGATGCAAATTCTGCAAAGGAGCCCGGACCAACTAGGAGAAAAGCCCTTGCTTACGACCATGCCTGCTTACAGGAGATAGGCGTTATTTTAAACAACTCCTATCTCATATTTCCTATTATTTCAAATTATTTTCCTAAGAACCTTAAAAATACTTACGGAGCATCTAACCAATAGTTTATGGTAAGTGTTTTTTTAACCAAGCAACTACTATTTCACATTGCACAAACACTTGAGCCAATAAAAATGTAAAACCATTTTATCCATGTCCTGGTGAAATTGAGACTACAATAGGTGTTAGCCCTGGCTATCTCAGCGGCGGCACGCGTCGGCCAAAATCCTTATCTCTTTCTCTTTTCACATTTTTTTTAGCATTTATAGTTAGTAGTATCGCCTCTGTAGTCGAGCGGTCCGAGTGTTGGACTTGACTGCATGAGGTCTCGGGTTCGAATCCCGGGTCGGCCAACAAAAAGAAAATTGGATTTTTCCATTTTTCTAATAAAAAAAAATAAAATGTTGGTTGGGATTGGAAACGTGCCCGGTTGGCGATAGGCTTGCCACCTATCACATTATATGGGACTTAGTATCTTCGGCTAGTCGTGGGTGCCCTGGTTGTGCCTCTGCCTACCTCTTCGGGGATATGGGCGTGAAGATACTTTTTTTTTTTTTTTAGTTAGTAGTAGTAGCATATAAAAAGCGGTCATGAATACTGTATATGAACTAAAAATTAGTTAAAGCGCTGCCTGACAAACGGAAAGAGAGTGGAAGTTCAAAAATAGTAGTCTCACTTTCAAAAACCTAATTCTATTAAATGGATATAATTTATTCATTCATTTACTTACAAAAAAAAACTTACTTACTTACTTACAAAAGCAGCAATTAACAAATAGGGATTTGGTTTACATAATATGTATGCTCTCAGATCTACTATTACTCCTTAACAGATTTCATTATATATACAGTAATTTTTTTTTTTAAATGATTAAAAGTTAGAATAGAACCAACAAAAATGTGTAAAATATTTTATCCAATGTCTTACACGAAGAAATAAAGATTGCAATTAATGGGAGGCAACCCTGGCTTTCTTAGAGGCAGCACGCGGCGACCAAACCATCCTTATATCGGCAACTTTTCACGTGTTTCTCAATCTGTCCTATATTGCATTAGATATAGCCGAAAACATTCACACAGACAATTTCTAACTAAACCTTATTTTGCTAGCCTTACCTGATCCACTTTGCAAGTTTTATTATTTTTTATAGTTAAGTATTGCAATCATAAAACACTTTAAAATAATTATATGTATAAGATAGACGTAAAGAAGAGCCCTTAGTCAAACAACTGAGAGACTGAAACTAAAGATTTTTGAAAGGAAATAGAACTCTAAAAATAAACTTTTTACGGTTAACTAACTGACTTTTATACCCACAAAATATTTACTAGGAGCAGTGAAAAGTAAAAACTGTCTTATCAAGAGACATAAAGGTGAAAAAAAACACAAGAGATAGTTGGCAGCCCTACCACCTTTTCGGCGGACTACGACAGCAAAAACCTTCTTATATACTTGCAGTACACATTTCACGTATTTCTTAGTACTGGTAGTTGTAGCGGATATAAAAACATTACGAATTTTGTGACAAAAAAGCATAAGGCCCTCGTTTTAATCCTCTGGGGCAATACCTAAACCAATTTATTATTGTTCCTGATTTAAAACATTGACCAAAAGTTAGTAAAAAAAATAAAATCGTTTTATCTAGGGACATACACCGTTGAAATAAAGAGCACAATAGACGGGTGGCACCCCTGGCTATCTCGGCAGCGGCACGCGGCGGCCAAACCGCCCTTATCTCGTCCACTTTTCACGTATTTCCCGATCTGTCCTATATCGCCTACATGGCCGAGACTCAGGCGAAAATATTTTCAGAGAGGAGAATTTAAAAGTTTTATATCGCAACCTCCATGAGGCTTTTCGAGTGAAGTCAGGTATTCCATCAACAATTCTAGTCGGCTGTATAGGTTTAATAGTCTTTAGTTGTTAAGTTATAATAAAAAACTAATTTTAAATGGTAAGAATTAAACTATTAATTAAATTTAGGTTTCTATAAAAGGTACAGCTGTATAAGCTCATTCTACCTATTTGTAAATATGATGGAATAGTAAGGATAGATTTCTTTTTTTATGGTTCTTATAAATCTGTATATTAATGCGTGATGCCAAAACTTTGGACATCTTTTTACGAAAATTGCGCGGACGGAGGAGCATAAAATTTGGCACACTTAAAGTTTATGTGTAAGTAAAGTACGAAACGCTAATATTTTTCAATAATGAAGCTTATAATGTACAATACATCAATAACTAAAACATTACCCACACTACCATGCATTTGATACACACAAACAAATATATTGATGATAACGATAAAAAATCACAGATAACACGCACTAAAAAGTTTGGAAACAAAAACAAAGTAGTTGGTCTTGAAAAATGAAGATGGCGTTGTTATCAATAAGATATTAAAATTTATTATTGTTGAATTTCGACCAACGGGCGACCACTAGTACATATAAATAAAACAGATACCAGAATAAATACTATAAATACTTAAATATCACACAAAATCCTGTATTGTCACACAAATGGAAGTATAGTAGGTACTTCTATTTAAATTATGCGCTTCGGCTTTACACTTTATACTTTTATTTTTAAATTGGCTGACCTAATCTAAATTTATGGAAAATGGTTTACTATGTAAAAAAAACTCTATATACTTTTAAATGCATTCGGATTTCCGAAGCTCGACGAATATAGCCGAAGCGCACAATTTAAATAGTACTACTTCATGTGGCTGGGGTTTAGACCAACACCCTCCAACCAAAATACCAAACAAAATAACACAATTAAAAACAAAAAAATCAGTAAAAGGTTAGAGGAGGCCTTTGCCAGTAGGCACACAGAATTCATGTGGCTTAGTTGAGAGACATTATACGTAATCTTTTCTCGTCTTTGAGATAGCACGAGGAAAGCCACAGGTAAGCTATAAACGCAGAAGTCGAGGTTACAGGAAGGTTGGAACAAAATTAATAAACACAGTCAGGTAGATGCCGCTATCGCATCAGCGGTTCCAGCCGGCTGTATCAGCTCATTAGTCGATAGTTATTCGCTCTGTTAACAATACCGTCTACAAACGATAAGCACTTGCTAATGAGCTACTATACTTCTATGTTTGCCTCGTTACTGCGCAATACATACGGATAGATATATTAATAATTTCGTCAAGGGGCACGGTAGACTCGATTGAAACCTTACCTGAAAAATAAAACTTAAAAAAATAATGATTTTGAGTCGACAACATATATCCGCAAAATTCGGATTGTCCAGTATTTTGTTAAATTCTATGTTAGATTCTAATGTGTTGACAGACAAATCACAGTCGCCATCTTGGGTAGTTAATAAACGTTCCGTTTTGTGATGTGTATTAGAGAACATTCCTTTATAACCTCTGCTAAATTCTCGGATAAGTACTCATTGCAATTTGTTTTGTTAATTTATGTTACTTTACTTTAAATGTTGATTTAAAAAAAAAAACTTTGGCAGCTTTTATTTACTATATTAAACACAACGAATGAAGCTATACGAATTTATGTCTTGCTGATACCTTTAATATGCCTTGAAAACCGGTGACTAGAGAAATATCTACCTACATTTTGCATCTAAATGTATATTATGTCACATTTTACCCGAGCTTTGCCGGGTTCTTATCTAGTTATTTTTATATTTTTGGCCAAGAAACCGAGTATCAGGAAAGCGCAGATGGATATGTTATACCTGAAGACTTGTGACGTCACGCTTTCATTTCTATTGCGGTCATGATGGTAATAAATAATAAATAAATAAATATCCCTGGACAAGATACACAAATTGAATCTAACCCCAAACTAAGCAAATTATATGCTTGTGTTATGGGTGTTAGTCAACGATACTAATACATAGAAATACTTAAATAGATATACCAGGATAAATTTAATAAACACCCAGACCCGGAAATGCAGACATCTAAATGTTCATCACACAAATGCCTGCCCCCATCGGGAATCGAACCCGAGCCTCGCGGTTGTCGGTGTAGTTTAAGCGTGTACGCTAGCCACTCGACCAACGAGGCGGTCAAATAATCTATATGTTAATACGTGATGCCAAAACTTTGGACCCCTTTTACGAAAATTGCTCCGTCACAGGAGCATAAAATTTGCACACGTACAGTTTATGTGCAGGAGAAGTGCAAAACGCTAATATTTTTTAATAATAATGCGTGTAAAGTACATTAAATCAATAAATAAAACATTACCCATACTACCATGCATTTGACACACACAAACAAATATACTGATGATAGCGATAAAAGATCATAGATGGCGCACTAAAAAGTTTGGAAACAAAGTAGTTGGTCTTGAGAAATGAAGATGGCGTTCTTATCAACAAGATATTAAAATCGATTATGGTCGAATTTCGACCAATGGGCGGCCACTAACTATAAATACATCAATATATAAAGAAGTGTTAGGTACATTATAAATCAGAACTGCTAAATCGATTTGGCTGAAACTTGATATTCCTTATCAAGTTTCAGCAATGAAGAACCAGGAGAAGAATAGGGTCCATTTCATCCCGTTCAACTGCGAGGAAACTAGGAAAACCAACATTTTATTTTCTGACAAACTGAACGGGTGGAACGAAGTTCGCCGGAACAGCTAGTACTTAATAACACGTAAATTCAACATTTTCAATAACCCCTTGATTAGCTTATATATAATGTAGCTAAGAACCTTCTTTATCGCTTTACCTTTCAAACTAAAATCCGCATCAAAATCGATCCATCCGTTCAAAAGTTATGACGCCATAGACAGACACAAACATAACAAATCTCTTTCTGTGTCGGGGGCTAAAAACTATACGAGTGTAATACACAAAGGGACTTTGTCGTCAAATCAGCGATTTGTTCCAGGCAACGATATGGTTATCACAAATTTTGAAGACAAGAAAAAAGTCACTTCAGACAGGATTTGAACTTGCACCTTCTCCGTTGTCGATGCTCCAATTCTGAGGTGACATTTTTAATGAATTTTATCTATTAGTCATTAGTGATGTTCCACTATTAAAACTAGTTCACCTTATCAGTTGGCTAGTGTTCATGCATCTGCTTTGCCTACGTGGAATTATAGTATATTAGCACTTTCACGCAGCTTCGCCTGCGTAACTTGGCTTTAACTGCACTGATTTTGATGAAACAAAGCCTATGTCACTCGAGGATAATGTAGCATCCTAAGGGTGAAAGATTTTTTGAAATCGGTCCAGTAGTTTCGCAGACGATTTTTTTCAAACAAACAAAAATTCAAACATTTCCTCTTTATAATATTAGTACAGACAATACATCTCGATCCAGACGTTTCTATATTTTTTTATGTGAGGTTAGCGAACAAGCACACGGCTCTCCTGATGGTAAGAGTAAGATGGCAGCGAGCTATAACTTTTGACAGGAGGGTCTACTGACAGATGAGCCTGTCAACCCTCCGTCTAATTCTTCTTTTTTGAACGTCCTTGTCTCAATCAAAACACAAATAAAATAAAAGAAGATCGTGAGTATCCCGTATAAATTATTAAAAATGTTAATCCTAATAATATTAGAAATGCGAAAGTTGGTATGTTTGTTTGTAACTTCTTCATGCAAAAACTGCTGAACCGATTTTTTTAAAATGTGACACACACAGAGTGTAACTTGGATTACCAAATATGATAGTTTTAGCAAATAAAAAAATGGCTGATGCCCGCGGCTTTGCCCGCGTGGCTTTTAATATATTGGCTGAACTGGAGTTGATTTAAAAACTGTATGATTTTTTTTAAACAAACTTATTTATTTTAAATCAATAGCCCATTGATAAGGACTTTCATACAAATGTTCAAACCCCTTAGGGGTAGAATTTCCAGAAACACTTAAATGAATATGTAGTGTTTTTGAATAAGTAGCCCAAAAAAAAGTTTCATGTTTGTAACTTAAAAAATGACGGTATTCTATACAAACTTTCAACCACTATTTCACCGCTTTAGGGGTAGAATTTCCAGAAACGCTTAAGTATGTATCTACTCATTTTTAATAAGTAGCCCAAAATAAAGTTTCTTGTTTTTAACTTAAAAAATGACGGCTTTCCATACGAACTTTCAACCCCATTTCACCCCTTTAGGGGTAGAATTTCAAAAATTCCGTCCTTAGTGGATGTCTACTCAATAAAATTACCCTATTCACCAAGTTTCATGGCTGTAACACTAACAGTTTTTGCCCAGTGACGAATCAGTCAGTCAGGACATGTTATTTTATAAGTATAGATAATACATATTAATGATTAAGGAATAAAAACACTTTATCGCATCCAACCGAAAGAGTTGGTACATATGAAGTATCATATGAAATATATTCAATCTGCGAAATGGAGATAAGAGCCACCCTCGAAGGGGTTCGGAGGCGGTAAGCCGAGAGCGCTGGTTTTTGACGGTCACTCCATGGGTGCCTCTTTGGTGTTTATAGTATCTGTGTTTAATTTAACGTATGGTGAATGTAACCTTGTATGGTTAATGGTAATAAAGCTTTTTCTGTTTCTGATGGTAAAAAATTTACGTGGCCTATAGACATCATGTTGCCAACTTGAGACTGGGATGAAAGCCTGTACAATGCGTAAGTTTAACGGTTACCTGCTGTTTTAAATGAAGACGACAGTCATAAGAATTCGAACTATGGCAATCATGTTAATGTTATGAATGCAAAAGCTTGTATGATTGTTTTTTGTTACTCCTTCACGCAAAAACTGCTGAACAGATTTTCATGAAATTTGGCACACTCATAGAGGGTAACTTGGATTACCACATATGATAGTTTTTATCCTAAAAAAATATTTCTGTGAGATTATTAACCACGCGGGCAACGCCGCGGGTAATAGCAAGTGTCCTCTGAAATAACATGTATATTAATCGATTTCTGTCATTTCTGAAGCAATTTCAAAAATTAACACGTGGTTTAGTTTTTATCTTTAAAAAACTGTGCTCGTGGGAAGATTAACAACGCGGGCAACGCCTCGGGCAACAGCTAGTAATAGATAAAATCCGATCAAGTCTTCGCATGACCATACCATCATTCTAGATATATATATATAGATAACATATAGATAACAGACAAGCCCTAAAATTAAGGGTATGCTAAAATACGTCAGCAGTTGTTTTTTTCATACAAAGCAATCATGGATCTTGTTGACAAAAATACACAAGATTAACATGAATATGCTTTTTAGTAGACTAGTGTTTCCAAAACTCGATTCATTTCACTTTGATCGATAGAAAAAAATCAAAAAGTTAACGCTTTTTTGAAAGCAAAACGCAAATGTCTACTTCAAATATGAAAATATCGACACCAGATTTAACATAAACATAGATAAGTACTATACCTAAAAGATAAGTGTTTCAGTTTTTATATTTTTTTTCAAATTACTTTTGTAGTGTCAAAAATAGTGATTTGTCGCTTAAGACGTTTACTTTAGAGCGCTATTGTTCATAGTAATCATGGAACGGGGGAGCGCTGTGATTGGCTCTTCTGGCTGACTGAGTATGGGGCCTTAAGCAGGTTTACCGCGGAAAAAAGGCCAAATCACTTTTTTTTAATATCCGCGTACCAAATTGTCCGATCAAATCTTTAAGTATGTGTTATGAAGTGGTAATGAAGGGTGGCGAGTGGCGACGCCATGTTACACATTTTTATTCTTATCTGGCTTTTCAATCGCAACGTTGGTCGAGGGTTGACATTTATGCCTAAACTAGCCGGAAAGGCTTGGGTTCCATTCCCAATATATATAACTAGCTATTGCCCGCAGCGATGCTCGCGTAGTCCCACAGGAACATTATTTCGGGATAAAACTTTCTATGTGTTAATGTTATTTGTATCAAATTTCATGAAAATCGGTTTAGTAGTTTTTGCATGAAGTAGTAACAAACAAACATACAAACTTTCGTATTTATAATATTAATAGTATTATAGTATAATTAGTACTAATATATCGTTGGTATCACAGAATAATAACTTGCTTACTTTGAGGTTAGAAAGATTAGCAAAATTTTTAGAGAGCTGATCTGATTGTTATAACTGATTTTTTGTATGACATTAAGTTGCAAATAAGCAGACATATTTTCTGACGGCAACAAATACAAGTTGCCAATTCAAGCGCCTGGAATGAAAGTAGAGTAAGTTTGTCAGCTACCCTACAGTAGCGAGCATTTATCTTATAATCTAAAGTTGTAAACACCGCGAGGTTGGCAACACATTAGTCATTCCAAAAAAAACTTATAAACAGAGAATGGATAAGACAGTAGTACCAATCTGGGGGGTGATTACGTACTTTTTTATTCATGGCACTGGATAAAGTGCACATCAAATAGCTGTAAAATGACGTCATTTGTGTTTGCTATCTCTATTGTGTATCTGTTGGTCACTGGAGGTAGCAAAATGTATAAAACACGTCATTTGACAGCTATATACACTTCACACAGTGATCATCACTAAAAAGATACGTAATCAGCCCCCTGGTCGTTCCGTTTCAAGTGTTTGAGAAGTTCTTCCACGACGGTAGCCACGATGTTAATAACAAACTCTCACTAGCCTCATACAAACTGCTTGGTAGGAAAACTTTTATTTTAACGTACTACCACTCATAATTTGGCGATCTAAACGAGTTACAAGCAGTAGACACTTGCATGCAGCGTCATTTTGGATTATTGTAATTAAGAATAGCGTCGTTGTGAACCCTAGATCACGATAATAAAATTATTATTATTCGTACTATCAGGGCTGCCACCCGGCGATGTTATCGCGCTATCTCGCAGCGCCAAGCGTCGCTTCACCCCCTTCTGGAAGAAATAGGGTTGGCACTATACAACATATCAAAGTAATACTTATCGATAATTATGTCCAATTTCTTGAAGGTTTTAACTGTTAAGGTAGACATTTTGTTACATAATCCGCCACATTGCGATTAGATATAATTTTAAATTTGTTACTGGCTGAAATTTTGTAAAACTAAACTAGACCTTGGGTAAAAATTAACAACGCTCTTTTGTATTTAACATTACTTTGTAATCTGATTAATTTAGGCGCACATTTACCGACACATTAAAATTTTATTTCAACTAAATTGTTTGATGGATTTTAGATATCTCTAACAACAAATGAAATAATCAAAAACATTACATTTTTTTGGTTTTATTAAACTAGCATAATACCTTTCATAATACTATTCTTTAAGTAACTTTTAACACCTGTTAAATATACCTGCTGTCAGTAAAATTCATCCATAAATATCACGATGCCATTCTACTATCGAACCTGTTATACTCATCCGCTTATCGAGCGTCTAATTATTTTACAACTACATGCCAAATGTCAGTAAATTAGATTAAAGTAAGAGCGATGTGGGCAGAAGGCAGAATGCGTCGTCTATCGATATCTATGGCACGTCACTAGGGGTGTAACCTGACTTACTCCGGATAAGAATAAATACAGTGGCGTTCGCCCGGCTCGTTCTAATACATCCTTATCGTCGTGTCCGTATTCACTCACACAAAGACACTACTCATTACATACAACCTCCAGAGGTTCGCAACATTTATCAAATGTTTTAAGGACATCACCAGACACTTTTGAAGTTTCACAAAGAAAGTTTCTGTCTTGAAAATTGATAGGGTTTTTACTAAGATATTTCTTACATATTACTAAAAGACTTTTGATGTCATGCACGATATTTGTTGCGATGTAGGTTCTAAACTAATTGCTGTTGTGTATAATTTTGCCCTCGTAAACATACTTAGTTTAAAATAATAATTTTTTGCCGAAAGACTTATTGTTAGCAAATTTTCAATAGCTATTAGTTTTTTTAAATTATAGTGTGCAATTCTGCCTTTAAAGTATTAGAAAAAAATACCAAATATTCGAAATGAAATGTAATTTATTTATTTTCGGAATACGTGTGTTTAAAAGTTGTTACAGTTGTTACCAACATATTCTAATACATTGTGGTGTGCAAATATCTAACTTATTTAAATACATTAAATTTTTGATTATTGTTATTTATATATTTTAAAACATAAATTTGTTTAAATATATTTACTACTAGGCTAGCACTCATTAATTTAAGCAAAACTTTTAACGATAAGTTTTACCCTATCTACCATACACTACCACCGTATTCTCAAGTTATGGTGTCTTTTATATAACCATATGAAGATAAATTTTCAGTTCAAACAATTCAGTCAAAACAGACTCTACCAGACAACTAGGAAAGATAGGAGTTACCTGGTTGTCTGGCAGAGACTACTTTGAGCAGTAAGACTGCTATTTGTACATTTTCTATTGCAATATTTTTAAATATTTTATGTTTTATATTTAAAAAAAAAGTGTCTTCACGCCCTCATCCCTGAACAGGTAGGCAGAGACACAAACAGGGCACCCGCGACTAGCCAAAGACACTAAGTCCGACAGTGTGATAGGTAGCAAGCCTATCGCTAACCGGGTACATTCCCAAACCTGAACATTTTTTTTAATATAAAATTGGAATTACCCAATTTTACTTTTGTTGTCTGACCCGGGATTCAAAACTGGGACCTCACGCAGTCAAGTCCAGCAGCTGAACCGCTAGACCACAGTTGCGATTTTATATTCATATTTGTAAAATAAAGCATAAAAATAATTTTAAATTTCATATAAAAGATGGACGATCATCTTGAGACGAATTGACATTCAAGTAATTCTTTAATCATGCGTCGATAAATACTGAAAAACCATTTGCATTTAGAATCGATAAAGTTGTTAATTGTCCTTTTTGGTACGTAATTATGGTACTTCGCAAGAAAACTTACGATTAATGATTTAAAACATTTTACCCCTTTTTCTTTTATTATGAACATTAAAATCTTTGTGAAATTTCATAATGTGAAAATAAAAAAAACGTGTAAAAGTAATGTGAATGTGTTCATAGACTAAATGTTGCTAAAATTGTAGTCTAAGGTGTCATGGTCCATGGTGAGCCAGGACTACTAACTACACTAT
>NJDD01005473.1:38799-51798 GCA_002245505.1 Calephelis nemesis
GCTCCTGACACTTCCACGTTATTTATTGATTTCGATGAATTATAAATAAAAATGTGTTTGGGTTCTAAAGAGACCAAGCAATTTTTCTGGAATACGTCGAAAGTAACTTTTGTGCATTTTTATTTATTATCCGTGTGTTTTGTCAAAAATTTGTGTACAATAAAGAATTAACTAAATTAATGTAATGATACACCTATTTCAAAACTTTACAATAAGTAAAAACAATACGTATTTTTAATCACGTTTTTTCCTCGTTAACTGAAATGACTTGCACATTTTTTATTTTACTTTTTTTAGACGTTCTCAAAAATGTAGGAATACTATATTGCTTTAAGCTTACTACATTGCATTCCTAGACAGATGAATGCAATACTCCACCAGTGAAACTAACGAACAAACATGTTTTTTTATCTTCAAGCCTATTCAAGTCAAGGCTCTGTTATCGAAACTGGCAACACAGAATTAATTTATCCATCAATAGGTTTAACATTTCAAGGCTTGCCCACTTCCTTGTACTGATAAAAAACCCGCTTCAGATGACAATTAACATTAAACTGCCGATAATGCAGGCTTCAACGATATGCGATACTACCAGTATGTAATGCTTTAACTATTTACACGTGGCATATACTCGTATTAACTACTCGGGACGTGTTAATCACTTTTAAGGTACGTTTATCGACATCCAAATTATTATGGCACGTACAACACTTATGTACCTGTTGTGTATAGGAACATTTGTGTACTTTTTTAATGGCTTTGACGTTAATAACCTCGCGGATTTTAAAACTTTTTGTGCACTTTAGTGTAGTATCAGTTATCTAAACTAAAAAAACAGTAAAAATTAAACCTGTTGGTACTAAAATATATCTATATCAGAAGAAATTGAATATCATATTACCCGCCTCG
This sequence comes from Calephelis nemesis, assembly GCA_002245505.1. Lineage (NCBI taxonomy): Eukaryota > Metazoa > Arthropoda > Insecta > Lepidoptera > Riodinidae > Calephelis > Calephelis nemesis. Next base: position 39,709 of record NJDD01005473.1, read on the forward strand.
TTGGTGGAGGAAGTAACGCACTCGCCTAACTTCGGCGATTAACTGTGAGGCTCGGGTTCGATTCCCGATGGCGGTGTGCGATAAACATTTAAATGTCTGCATTTTCGAGTCTGGGTGTCAGTTAAATATATTCTGGTACCTATTTAAGTATTTTTAGGTATGAGAATCGTTGCCTAACACAACGCAAGCATATAATTTGCTTACTTTGGAGTTACATTAAATTCGTGTAACTTGTCCAGGAATATGTTTAAATTAAAAAAAAAGCATCGTGAACAGTTTAGGTGTCTATAAGCAATAATAATAATAAATATCCCTGAACAAGTTACACAAACTGAATCTAACCTACAAATAAGCAAATTATGTGTTTGTGTTATGGATGTTAGCCAACGATTATAATACATAGAAATACTTAAATTGATACCAGAATAAATTTAATAAACAACAATAATCATACTAATAGGTATTATAAAGAGGAAAACTTTGTTTGTTTGTTTGTTTGGTTGTAATGAATAGGCTCAAAAACTACTGGACTGATTTTAAAAATTCTTTCACCATTTGAAAGCTACATTATCCACGAGTGACATAGGCTTTGTTTCATCCAAATCGGTATAGTAGAAGCCAAGTTACGCAGGCGAAGCTGCGTGAAACTGCTAGTACGCTTATAATCTTGACTATTAGAAAATCCTCACAGACTCGTAAGCCTCAGACTCAAAATCTCTACCAAATACAGAAGTGTGTTTGTATTATTCATTACCATCAGGGTATCCGACTTTTTTGTCTTTTATTACCATAAAAACGTATACTAAAATCAATCAGAGACCTTCAAAACCTTCCTACCTACCTTCTTCAAAATCTTAGTACCTAATTATGTATGTAAGTTAACGTTTACATGTTGTAGCACAACTGGAAAGCTATTAAACTACTTCGCTAACACGCTCTTACAAATTAATTAGCTTTCATTTGAATATATTTTTAGTTTTTAGTCATTTCATAGTGAATCTTAGGTGATTTATATGAAATGAATAGTGATAAAACAATAACAATCCATACTATACTAATAACATTACTGGAAAATCTGTGTTTCTGTCTGTCAATTACGGTTCCACTGCAAAATGGTTGTAAGGGAAAATATTGACTACTTTAAACAAAAAACAATACCCAAAAACTATATAAAATAAAAAAATATATTTAAAAACTTTACAAATATTAACTATAGACTACCTCTTTAGTCAAGTGGATAGAGTACACGCCTAACTACACTGACCAACCGTGAGGCTCGGATTCGATTCCTGACGGAGGTAGACGTTTGTGTGATTGACATTTAGATGTCGACATTTTCAGGTGGGTTTGATTCAATTAATTCTGGTATATATTTAAGTATTTCTATATATTGGAATCGTTTCTAACACTCATAACATAAGCACATAATTTGCTTACTTTGGGGTAAAACTTAATTTGTGCAACTTGACCAGAAATATTTATAAAAAAAACTGTAATGGAGGATAAAAGATTTGAACAAAATTCATGTATCTATTCTATGCTGACAAAGTCGCGGGTAAACGACTAGTATAATTTTAGAAAGATTCTATATGTCACTACTCTAAATAATATGGAAATTTTTGAAACTAAGGGAAGAAACTGATTAACTGATTGGGATGTCTCTTGTTCTCGACTTAGGTATACCACAAATCGAGTTACAAGACCGTGGTAATAGCACTGTTCAGAAGACTCTGCAGATGTCCAGAAAAAGGACAGCATAGGGCGTCCTTCTTCGACATATTGAACCAACATGATGTAGCTATTACATGTCCATATGGTTCATCTTTTCATTATGCTCTACAGCCATGCATACATCTTATGACACTAAATCAATATATCCGTTGGTCGGGTACTAAGGAAAAAAAGACAAATGAAAGATTTTTTTATTTTTTTTATGTTATAGGAAGGCAAACAAGCAGACGGATTTCCTGATGGTAAGAAATTCACGCCGCCTAGAGACACCAAAGATAGTAATGGTGCGTTGCCAACCTGAGGCCAGGATGTTAGGCCTTGAGCAAAACCCTCCTTACCCTCCGAACCGGAACACGTCATGACGTTATGGCGGCAAGAATAGGCGTTGGTACCAATCCGGGTGAATCGCTGCGAAACTCTACCACCTAGTCAGGTGTCGCGGTGTTAGTGACAGTAAGCCTTCGCTCGCCTTTTACGAACTGCCTGGCAGGAAGGCAGAGTCTCTGTCAAATGACGTGTTTTATATTTGCTATCTCCAGTGACCAACAGAAATACAGTAGAGATAGCAAACATAATTGACGTTATTTGATGTACACTTTTGAAGTTTGAGTTGGCAACTGAGATACATAATCACCCCCAGGTCTTTTACGATACCTATTAGACTTGTGCAGATATGTATGTGTGTATGTATGATTATCCATGTGTTAATAAGGTTCGTAATATAATTTGTATCACAACACAGGGTGCGGTAAAAATTACATAGTAAATCATAATGTGGGTGTATGTTTATTAATTACACCGATGTGGGTGTGTTTGACGAGGGTAGAAAGACACATTTTTACAGCTTCGCAGTGGAAATTAATTAAAAAGATTGTATCGTGGTAAGGTGCGCCTGCGAGCGCGTGATAACCGACGTACATTAACTACGGCGATAACGTGGCTACTTTTGTATACACAGGGTGATCTAAAAAGGTGAAATAATCTTGGCTATAAGATAGATTATGGTTTGTATTTTTTGTGTCTTAACAACGAATCGTATCTACTTTTGTATACACAGGATCTAAAACCGTGAAATAATCGTGGTCACAAGATAGATTACGCTTCGTATTTTTTGCTAATCGTTAATCGTGACAACTTTTGTCATACTGGTGACCTAACTACGAAAAATAAACGTGGCTATGAGGTAGATTGCGGTTCGTATTTTTTGTATATTAGCAACGAAACGTGACTACTTTTGTATACATAGAATGATCTAAAAACGTTGAAATAATAATTGTTCGTATTTTTAGTGTACTACGCCTAACAATGAAATTAGCCATGAAAGAGTAACAGATAGACAGGCAGATTTTCACATTTAACCGTCGTACATCAACCACTACTATAACCGTATGGAAAAGGGGGACGGTAAGCACAAAATGTTGGAGTACAAACTTTCAAAGAATCGCATTTTTATAACGCATTTTTCTACTTTTTTATAAATAAAAAGGAAAATGGCAAAATGGACCACTGACTACCGAAGTGGACCGGTGGGCGATCCTGAAGCCCACAAACATCCACAACATTAGGAGTATCTCAGATATGTTGCAACCTTATTGTAAAGAGTATACGCTCATTTCTTGATGGCTGCTGAGACGTAAAGTATCTTTACGCCCATATCCCGGAAGAGGTAGGCAGAGGCACAACCAGGGCACCCACGACTAACCGAAGATACTAAGTCCCACAAAGTGTTAGGTAAAAATAAAAAAAAATAAAAAACCTTTACTCGAAACAAAAATCGTTATACATACAGACAATGTTAGCTCTCTCAACTGCTAACGTTAAAAACTGTAGCGCAGTGAGAGTGCCCTCTCTTAAGTTAGGTAAAACAATGTTCCTTATAATTTAAGGTGGCAAGCCTGTTGCCGATCGGGCACACATCCAATCCCGGGTATTGTTATTTTTATTATAAAATTAAAATATACCTACATTTTCTATTTTTTTTTTGTTGCCCGACCCGGGAATCGAACCCAGGACCTCAAAAAGTCAAAACGTCTGACCGCTAAATCACAAAGTCGTATGCTTTTGGAAATAGCGCTGCTAGTGACTGACTTAACAAATATGTTGTATAAGTTAAGAAATATTTTCGGAAAATCTCTTTTGGTGTTATTTCCCGTACCAAAAAGATATTTCAGGAGCCACATTTAAATCTTGCAAGGTTTCCTTTCTACAACTGTCCCGTCTTACTCTATTACAAAAAGTTTACTTCTAACAAACAAAAGTATTTAATTACATAAAGATCTGTGTGTAATTTGGTGAGTTACAAGCTAATTCCTGGCAGAGGGCGTCGTTGCTGCGATAGAACGAGGTAATATCCGGAGCAACAGGCTGAAGGGCATACGCAATTGAAAATAAGCCCTAACACCCTTGTAACATAGCTCAAATACGTACGTAAATATATTTTATAGTATTCGGTAGCCTCTTTAATAGTTAAGATTGTCTGTTTTCACTTGTTAAAAGATTATCGGGACTAAAAGAAAGTATAAATGTGGGGATAATAGATGTAGCTGTTTTTTAACAAGATCGTAGACTATTGGGTAGCGTCAAGCAGATCAAATTCAGACTACATTTTGAATATGTTAAAAAAGAGGTAAAAGTTATTTTAAGGTAACGAAAATAAAACTTTATCTAATTTCTCACAGTTTAATAAAATTTAAGGACAGACATATTAAAAATTGGGGAAGAAATTTCTCGAGTGGCGGCCCCGCACCGGAGGACGTAGTGTTGGATGACCTCCCACCCGGTGGACTGATGACCTGGTCAACGTCGCGGGGAGTCGTTGGATACAAGCGGCTGGTGATCGTGACTTGTGGCGCTCTTTGGGGGAGGCCTATGTCCAGCAGTGGACGTCTTCCGGCTGATTATGAGTATTAAAAACCAGACTTATAGGACGAAGACTGAAATTTATAGATTCCTGACTACTGACTATTTAGTACGTTAAAGATATAAAAACGAACTTTATATTTAAACATGTTCCCAGTGCATTATCTGAATGTAAATAAGTAATAGAGTTTACAGTAAAGTAACGACTCCAATTGTTTCTTTAGACTAAGAAATCACGGAGCGGTTTTTACCCCGAGACCGCTAAATTGTGCGGTCACACAGCCGTCGCGGTTGAAATTATCGCTCACAAACTTGTACGATTCTACGGGTGGGCGACCGCAGCCGCGGGAACCGCAAACAACCGCGGGCGCTGCGGGTGTAACACGCGTAATGAAATGTGCTCTTACTTTTTGTGTTTAAATCCACATTTACAGAACCTGCAGGCTTCTACAAAACCGCTCTGTAAGTTCTTAGTCTTGCACGTCGCGATTTGATCTTTTTTTCGAATTATAACTAATGATTTCTGAAGGGTCAAACATAAATTTTAACAGTAGTAATTTTGACTTATATTATATACATTGACATAATAATGCATTAGTTAATAATAATGCATACATAATAATGCATGCATACATTGACCGCCTCGTTGGTCGAGCGGCTAGCGTATACGCCTAACTACATCGACTTACCGCGAGGCTCGGGTTCCATTCCCGACGGGGGCAGCCATTTGTGTGATGAACATTTAGATGTCTGCATTTCCGGGTCTGGGTGTTTATTAAATTTATTCAGGTATCTATTTAAGTATTTCTATGTACTAGTATCGTTGACTAACACCCATGACACAAGCATGTAATTTGCTTACTTTGGGGTTAGATTCAATTTGTGTGACTTGTCCGTGGATATTTATTTCTTTATTTTTGGCTGTTAACGACATTACAATTTTCAATAATTAAAATTGTGCATCATTAAGTGCATCTGATGAAACACTAATCGGATCATGATAAAATTAAAATGAGAAAACCTTGAAAATTGACCTTTTTTTCAAAAAAGAATTTTCAAAATCAATTCGTTCTTGGTCAAGTAATCTTATGTGGTTGTGATGCAAAAATACAAAAAAAACAGTAAGTTGAATTGAGAAACTTCTCTTTTTAGTGTCGGTTAAAAAAAGGGCTGACGTTTGGCTTTCATACCCAAAACTATTAAGCGGATTCAGGTAGTTGTAGAGGAACAGACATTAACCAAGGAAAGACTNNACTATATAATATTCGACCTTAGAAACAGGGCCGGATCAAGAGGTCTGGAGACTGGAGGCCTTGGGGCCGGGGCAATAAAAAAGTGGAGACACCCTATTTTTTTTCTTAACAAAATGAACAATTTTTGCAGTCGAGTTTTCTATTAATATGTAACAACAATATAATCATACATGTTTAAAATACTGTAGGCAAGGTAAAACAGTGAAAAATTTATATTAAGGAAACGATATTTACTCGTGTTTACTAGTCAGAATTTAAAAATTTTTTTAGGAAGTCTCTAGATCTCTAGTGTGGTGGCCTCAGGGTTTTCGCCTCGGTTGTCCTCCCCTAAATCTGGCCCTGGCTAGGTTATCTAATTACGTAAGTGGATATTCCTTCCTGTATCGATTAGGCAGGTGAGTAATAAGATACTATTCAAAAAGAAAACGTATGAATATCTATTTGAAAATTGCATTTAGTGCTGTACTATTGCATGCTTGTTTCATCAGACCTTATTATATTATTATATTATATATATGTTTATATTGATATATAATTATGTATGGGCAGAAATCTTGTTTTGTTTGCTGTCTACTTTATTTATATTATTTATGTTTATGCATTGTATCTATAATTATTCTATTCTTAATTTATATAATATGCTATGTAGTTATATATTACTGGATATTTTTTTTATATGTGTATTAAAATTCAAATTTATTTGTATTATTCTGTTTTGGTTATTCGGTACCTACATACTTGATCTCTGTTAGCCCAAAGGTTGACTGGGAGAGAATGCATTTAGCATTAAGTTCGCCTTCTGTACTCACAATTTTTATTTGTGTACAATAAAGTTTAAATAAATAAATAAATAAGATTATAAAAAAATACTATTAAATTCGAAGTTAGGATCTTTAAGTTATGGTCAGTGAAGGTGATAACAATAGCGTCAAGGGCAATTGGCTCAGTCGCCTCGAACCGTTCGATTAACGACCGAATTAACATCACTTATACCGCTGTTTGGCCTGTGCTACCGAATGAGTATGGTTTTAGCAGCCGCTGTATGGAAGGATTGCAATGAAGTATAGTCAAATTTTAATACTCAATTGATTATATATGATATAAAGTATCGATTGATTACACACAGTTTAAAAGAGACAGTAAGAGGCTTTAGCTCGTTTCAGACGTATTAAACACAGTTTAAAAGAGACGTAAGATATAGCTGATTTTGAGCGAAAACGTGTCTCGTCTAACTGATAGATATTTTAGCCCTGATGATGCTGTATAAGCGAAACCGGTAGGCTATTAATTACAAAGTAATAAATTATAAGTGATAAGTAAAACAGTACAAGTGTTTCTTTCTTTAAAAATATGAATATTTGGAAGTTTTACCAAGTGCCGACGATGGAAAGTATAAAATATATGATAGATATGGGATATAATACTCAGTTTAAGTTGACATTACAGACAATATAATACTGTGATAAAGATTATAATGTCAACTTTATAACTGGAGAACTTAAGTCTGTATTCATTTATAGGTGGCTTAAGTAATGTAATAACTAATGAGTTTTCTTCTATACGTAAGTACGTCATTAATACATTTTCTTTTTCTTTAATAAACTGTTTTTAATGAAATTTTTGATATAGACAGTTCAGTTTCAGATTTTTAATGATAATGAAAAATCGAAAGTTAGGCTCTGTAGTATTGTAAAGGAGTTACATATCTGCCTTATTGAATGTATTTTTAAATGAATGATAAAGAAATAAATAGTTGAAATATAATTATAAACGCTATTGCGATTGAAATTTAAGGATTCTAAGAATAAAGTAAATATATACGTTGTTCGCCTCTGTGGTCTAGCGGTTCAGTTGTTGGACTTGCCTGCACGAGGTCCCGGGTTCGAATTCCGGGTCGGGCAACAAAAAGGAAATTGGGTTTTTCCAATTTTCTAATAAAAAAAATGTTGCTCGGGATAGGATATGTGCCCGGTTGACGATAGGCTTGCCACCTATCACATTGTGGGACTTAGTATCTTCGGCTAGTCGTGGGTGCCTTGGTTGTGCCTCTGCCTACCTCTTCGGGGATATGGACGTCAAGATACTTCTTCTTCTTCTTCCTATATACGTTGTATAATATTTGTGTACCTTCTACTATCTAATGAACATATATTCGGCATCAATTGTACATTATTGAATTCAAAGTGTGTAATAAACAACATTTTTAATCTATTAAAATGCTCAGCTACATATACTGACAGTTGTAAACAATACGATTTTAAGAATAGTTTTTATTAAAACACGCCATATTCTTTTTCTGACAACATTGTTTTATTGAAAATGCTTAACAAATTCGTATCGCTAGCGTTATCGATTACAAACAAACATATATAATCCGTTCATTCTTATAACAGAGTATAAAAATGTACATTATGAGACTGCAGTTGCAATAGTAAAAGTATCTCAAGATAAAGTAATCCAGTCATTCATTTTGAGATTTCAATCAATGGTTTTGTTATTAAGCGATAACGTAACTCCTATCGCCATTCATTCAAAGCTTCATTCACAATCCGGTCCAGTGATTTTAAAAACTCCTATTCAGTGAAGGTGTACAGCGCGATAGGGTTTATCGTGTCACGCGCAATTTGGCTCAGTCGCCTCGAGCCGTTCGACTAACGACCGAATCTACATCACAGATAGCGCTCTGTGGCTCGTGCTACCGAATAAGTATGTTTTTGGCACTCGCTGTATGAAAGGATTACACTTTCAAAGTTTATTTCGATCTGCGTATTTAGACGTTTAAGTTTACTATCCAACTAACAAAAACCTTCACTACAAACAAAAATACTTCTAACAAAAATAGTAGAATTTAGTTTAATAAATATCATTATTAGTACTTAGTTAAGGGAAAATTTCCCCATTATTGGGGTAAAAATCTAACGTGTCAACCCAGTTAATTCAAATTTGTTTACTAATGTCATCACTCAGTATGTTTTATTTAAATACCGTCATTTTTTAAGGTGACAATTAGACGGTATTATTTTTAACAAAACTTCAGTTGTTATATAGCCCTGATGATGCTTGTATAGCGAAACCGGTTGGCTAAATTATAAAAATAAAAAATAATAAAACATATTGTGGAAAGTACAAGTGTTTTTAAATAAATTACATTAACAAAAACCCTTTATATGGAAGGTGATGACGTCGAGTGGGATATAAAAAGGAAGATTTTTTGAAGTTATACTTCTTTTGGAGCGTTAGGAAAAAATGATGAGAGTAAATTTTTACGATGCGGGCGCACACCGTCACGAATAACCGACATGATGAAGTAAGCTATAGATAACATTTTAGTTTTTCAAAAAAAGGTACCAACAAAGTAAAAGTAAGGACATCTACGTATGTTTGCGTGAGAACTGACAACTGTATTCACAATATTTCTTTATTTCTGTGGTTAGTGTCATTTTGTCTACAAATGTAAAATACAAATAAAATAATAAATTTTAAAAAGATTTTTATCTTATTACGCCGAAGAAGTATAACTTCTAACGCGTGTACATAAGTACACACACATTTTTTACATTGGAAGGCAAATAAGCAGACGGATTTCCTGATGGTAAGAAATTCACGCCGCCTAGAGACACCAAAGGTAATGGTGCGTTGCCAACCTGAGGTCGGGATGTTAGACCTCGAGCAAAAGTAAGTATAACGGCTACCTTACCTTCCAAACCGGAACACGACATGACGTTATGGCAGCAGGAATATATAAGGCGCTGGTACTAATTCGGGTGAGTCGCTGCGAAACTCTACCACCTATTCAGATATTACGGTGTTAGTGACGGTAAGCCTATGCTGTATAGGTAAACGACTTACAGCCGCACTCAGAGAAGTCAATTAATTAGTCTTGAAGTCAACATTTGCACGATTGGGACATAATGACAGTAGTGTTTTTTGATATATAGTGACATTTTCATTTAATTTTACTAGTTTTTTTTAATGATAACTTTAACTTAATACAAGTTGAGTAGAAATGGTAGTACGAAGACAGAAAATGCTTATTTTATCTTTGCTTGAAAGTTAAAAAAGCAGCTCATCTCTTGAGAGGTAATTATTGGTCTATTTATTACTTACTAGCAGTTTCACGCAGCTTCGCCTGCGTAACTTGGCTTCTACTATACCGATTTGGATGAAACAAAGCCTATGTCACTCGTGGATAGCTTTGGAATGGTGAAAGAATGTTTAAAATCGGTCCAGTAGTGTTTGAGCCTATTCATTACAACCAAACAAACAAACAAAGTTTTCCTCTTTATAATATTAGTATGACAAAGAGACCATGACAAGGTTGATTTTTGCGATTCCAATTTGGAAGGTATAATACCTATTAATTTGTGTAGCAACGTAACATTATATTGTCTATTAATATATTTGGTGTGTACAGGCGGAGCGTATTTCATACCATAAGTAATGTATGTGCTGCTGTCTTATTTAATTTTTTTTTATGGTATTGGAAGGCAAACAAGCAGACGGATATCCTTATATAATTAGAAATTTACGCCGCCTAGAGACACCAAAGTTGGTGATCGTGCGTTGCCAACCTTTGGGCGGGGTCAGGGATATGCCTCGAGCTAAGTTTATAATAGTAACTAATAATAATTGATAATAAAATATCAACATTAGTAAAATACTTTGTTTCCTCAAGATATTCTCCATTTGATAAGGGTTCCCCTCATATATCGGATGGCGGCCGCGGACTTCAGGTATCTGGAGGTTCGGCGATTACGTCAGCCTCATGATCAATCTGTGGGCCCTTCTCACTGTTATCTCATAAAACATATTTCCTACTCACCTGCCCTGATAGAGAATAGCAAAATGGATACTGCAACGAATGATAAAAGGAGTATTTTCTTTGCATTTGCAAGCATTTATTGTAACAATTAATTTAAAGAGTTAACAAGGTAATCCTATCATTTTAGTTATGTATATGAATAAATGAAATTTTAAAATGAATTGAAAATAATATTTCCTACTCACCTGCCCTGATAGAAAATAGCAAAATGGATACTGCAACGAATGATAAAAGGAGTATTTTCTTTGCATTTGCAAGCATTTATTGTAACAATTAATTTAAAGAGTTAACAAGGTAATCCTATCATTTTAGTTATGTATATGAATAAATGAAATTTCAAAATGAATTGAAAATAAATAGCAAGAAAAAGAATGTATTAATGCGGAAGACGTGGCAGCATAGCCTAAAGGTCTTAACCGGTTCCAGAAAGGGACAAATGAAATTAATTAAACAAAAATGAAAAAAAATCCTGGCAGTAGATATGAACTATAGGTTGCCTATCGATACTAAGAGGTGTAAAAGTTAGATTGGCGATCTAATTTTTTTATTATTAGCCTATTGATTTTTTTTAATTTTATGATTGTAAATTATTACAACGTGTAAATGCAGAATCTCAGCAAAATGCTAGTAGTGATGGTGTTAGTCATATGGGTGGCTACTGCACTGTAGTAGAGGTAGTGATGACAATTTGTTTATTACGTAAAAGATAAAAATATTTTCATAATTGTACAATCCTAAACAAAATACGTTTTTTAATAGTTTCCAGGGGGGTTACCATAAGCTCTTAAAACAGTACTATTTTAACAATACTACTTGTCAGTCGAGAAAGACAACCTTATGACGTAAACCATAAAGTTGCTAATAAAGGCAGACATTTAGCAAGATGGAAATAATACTGCTTTAAGCGTTCATGGTAGACCCCCAGAGCACTATGACCACACTTCGAACATGGTTCTTAATTTAAATTATGATTTTGATTGACATTTACCAAAACTATAGACAAATAATTTTAATCTACTTTCATTTTGACCACAAACAAAAGATATAGGTAGATATAACGCGTGTGTTTAATACTTAGGTCATATGAACGTACAGTTCTTTTACTAGTCTGTGGTCATATGTGTAATGATTCTTTAAAGTGACACCACTTAGACTTAGCTGTTTAATAGTTTAAATCGAAACTAAACCGCTTTTATGTGAAATCCTCTATATTTTCTCAAGTTTAAGTGTCTGTTAAGGGTAAAGGCTTAGATAAGTCAGTCGCGCAATTTTAATTTTGATTATATCTTTTTAACGCATGAGTAAATAAAATACTTCGTTAAACTCAGATTTGCTAGTTTATTAAAGCAAGCTCTCCCGCCGAAACACATTAAGATGTTTGGATAAAAAAACAGATTATTTATTTATCCAAGGTCTGATCTATTT
>NJDD01005475.1:2285-22524 GCA_002245505.1 Calephelis nemesis
TTTTAGTGTGTGTTCGGCCACAAACTGGATCTGCGGCGGATGGATGGGCGGGCGCGGGCGAGGCGAGCTATGGCCGAACTCGATGTCAGCGGCCAGATCGCTCCGCCCCCGCTCCGCTGACATACAGTCAGTGTTACCAACCTTACTGTTTTAACAGTAGATTTACTGTTTCTGACGTGACAACACTGTTTTCTGTTTTACTACGATTTTCTACTCTTTTTTTATGCCAGTGTTGTTATTAATACAAATCAAAGGCATTTTACATACAAAACCTGAAATAGACGAATGTTACGCATTTGATGCTACTGAAAATCATATGAAAAATTTTAATTAAAGGATGTACGATTTTAACAAAAACAATGAAACAGAAAATGTTTAGGATAGAGTAATACACAACAATAAACGATGTTTGTAATTTTGATCACCTATTTTTAATGAATAATATAATTATGTTGTTTTTTTCAATAATGTACTTTATAAAGAAAATGTGTTAATTAAAGAAGTACTATTGGTAGTTCTGCAGTAGTTTCATTAACTTATACATCTATATAATTAATTATATGTTCCTATTGAAAGGTTTTTGAGATATGTAGTAGATTTAATGTTTAGAAAATGTAATTTTACTGTTTTCTACTGTTTTTCTAAGATTGATCTACTACTTTTCTATTCACTGGGGTTGGTAACACTGCATACAGTTCACTTCAATAAGAATCTATATGTTAGATCGCCCCGCTCTCCCCTCCGCCCCGCAATCGCTGAGTTCCAGTTTGAGGCCTTCAAGGGGATTCTTTTTTCTTTCTTTAGGTTTTGGCCTTCACGTTAGTATTTAGCCATTAGTCAAGTAGAAATTTGCATCGAATTTTATATCATTTTCAATTAATTATAATTAGTCATCAGTCATAAGTCGTCAGGAAGTCATGTCAGGCTCTTGGGTAAAGCGGTGGCTCATTACACAAGCTCTGTAATGAGATTTGGCGGCAACGAGGAAATACACGATACGCCAATTTCTTGATAATTATTTCATTTGCGCTCTTTCACTGGACAAAATTGTTCAAAATGCCACCAAAATTGACGAACTTCACTCAATATTAACACGAAGAACAATAATTATGAAAAAACTTCGACAATCTTTTCTCTCGATGGCGCCAAAACTCTTTTTAAGGGGATAATGGTTTAGATTCACAATTTGGTCCAGTGGAAAATGTTTTTTCAATTATTTGTAAGTAGTCGTTAATTTTCGAATGTTTTAAATTGGATCCGTTAGACTGCGCTACTATCGGAACATCAAATATATTTGTGCGCTGTTGATGTTTAGCGATACAAAGTTTGCTGGGTCGGCTAGTAAAAAATGTACATGGGAATCTTAATCCAAACATATATTATGAATAATGTGTTTAAATTACGCTCCGTCTATAGTGATTCTCGAAAAGCATGAAGATGCATGAAGAGAACGTGACTCGAAAATAAATTATAATAAGAATTTATTAAAAAAATAATGTGAGAATAGTGTACCGCAAAATGGCTATTAGGTATATATTTTTAGCATATTCACGCGATAAATTTGTTTTAATTGGAGATTCATGTGCTTTTTATGTAGCAGCTAAGTGATTTAACGGACAAAATACAATGCAGGGAAAATTATGAATCATTTCAATTAAGTGTTTTTTTACAAGCTTGTATTATACTAGCAACGTGTGTATGTTTATCCGTGTGGACTGTCAATTTGCAAGTAAGTTGAATTTGTTCCATTTTCCGATTTTTTAGGAATTTATTATGACATGGAACTGATCTGATGATGAAACGAAAGTATGGCCATAGGAATTCCCAAAATTTGATTCGTTTTGAATGATCTACTTGTCAAGTCTACAGGAAATTTAGGAAACTACTAGGAAATTTGCCGTTACAAATAAAAGTTTCGCACAAAAACATGTTATTTATATTTTTTCCTTTCTTTTTGTTTAATAATAACGCTGGCAACACATTGTATTTCACCATAGGTACCATACCAACTGGCTTTGACTCGTGTCTTCGCTCTCGTGAATTTATTATGTACCTATACACGGGATACATCTCGTATATCTATAATTATAAAAGAAAGTGGTGTTAGTTACACCATTTATAACTCAAGAACGGCTGCACGGATTTAGCTGAAAATTGGTGTAGAGGTAGCTTAGAACAGGGAGAAGGACATAGAGTGCATTTTATCCCATTCAACAACGAGGAAACTAGGAAAACAACACTTTAATTTTCCCTATAGAAACTTAACGGGCGAAACGAAGTTCGTTGGAATAGTTAGTTTTTTGTGATTATATGTTATTCTAGTGTACGTAAACTATATTCCTGTAAAGTTTTAGCTTAAACCTTTTAGTAGTTTTTACGTAAAAATTAGCAAACATTCGTCCATTCTCACAAACTTTCGAATTTATGGTATTACTAGCTTCTATTCGCGGCTTCGCTCACATGCTAAGGTATTTTTTATGATTTATTTAAAAAAAAAAGTATCTTCACGCCCATATCCCCGAAGAGGTATGCAGAGGCATAACCAGGGCACCCACGACTGATGTATAAACATTGGTGTAAAGGTTTATCTAAATTCGTTTAGTAGGTTTTGAGTGAAAGAGTAACAAACATCTTAGATCAGTAGGAAGTAGGATCTAGAAAAGACTAAGCAAATTGTTTTTCTTTTTAGAAAAAACCTTTCAGAATTTTGAAAAATGTCACTCATTAATAAGTATCTTCACACCCGTGTTCCCGATGAGCCGATTACCTGAAAGCACTATGTTATACGCTATCGCCAACCGGGTACTCGTATCCAATCCTGGTCGGAATTTTTAAAAAATATTTCTTATAAAATGGAAGCATCTTCACGCCCGTGTTCCCGATCAGTCGACTACCTGAAGGCACTATGTTATAAGCTATCGCAAACCGGGCATACGTTATTTAATCCGGGGTAACGTTGTTTTGATTAGAAAATTGAAACATCTTTTTTTGTGGCCCGACCCTGGGGACAAGAATTTGAAAAATGTCACTTGAAATTAAGGGATTGCTGAAGGAATTGCTCTTAAATCTCATTAGGAGATGCAGCTTTCTACGGAGAGGTAGAAAAGTTACTACAAATACCCCACAAAATTAATGGACCCTCCCTAATTTACTGAGTATTTAAAGAAATAGCTTTTTGCTAACATTAAACAGGTGTCCCAAAAAGTAGTGTCAAGCGGAATTCCAGCGATAGGACACCCCTTGGGGTATCCGAATCGCCCCTATCTATGTTTTTGCAGATTTTGAGTAACTATTTTTTTGTATGTTTTGAGTATTTTCCACCTGAACAACTTTAAAAATTTGTAAAAACAAGTAGTTGACTTTTTAGGATTTTTTTTGTATCTGAATAGCCATGAGTTGTACCTTTCCGCTTAAGAGATTCAGTTTTTTAACTTGATAGAAATTATGAAAATCTAAGTGTTAAGTGAAAATTTTATTTTATTTCCTGAGAACTATGATGACTAAGTTTCCATTTAAAATTGAAAATAAACTAAACAGGAGATTTTAAAGTAGGGCTTACAACTTTTCTATAGTCTTAGCTTTCATAACTTTAAAAAATGTATTTAATGGAGCTACGTTTCCTAAAATTTTCCTTCAAAGACATATAGGTGGAAAATTCTTAAAATTATCTTTTTTTTATTCAGACTGATGGATCGGCCTTTCTTACCATCAGCAGACCCATGTGATAGTAAAATTTTTGCTGATTTCTCACTGTAAAAAAGTTGTATACTACACCATAAATATTAAGTGAGCCAGTAATGAGTTTATTTACTTCTGCTACAGTATGCACAACACAATTACAGTGTGTTCCGTCCCCGACCATGGAGGGTGATGTTAATTTTATCTGCTAGTTACGCCAACTTTTGATAGCAACAATTTACAAACTTTTTCACGTCGCAGGTACGTTGGGGTGGCGCCATGTATTACCCCTTAATAATAAAACTTACGCGCCCGTTGATATGGTGTGTAACTTCATTTTTTGTTGGGAACGTACATCCCAGATCAACGGGCGCATAAGGGGTTAGCTATTCCTGCCACCATAACGTCAGTGACGTGTCGGGTTCGAAGGATAAGGTAGCCCATATACTTATTTTTGCTCGAGGCCTAACGTCCCAGCCTCGGGTTGGCAACGCACTATTACCACCTTTGGTGTCTCTAGACCGCGTGACTTTCTTACCATCAGTAAATTCGTCTGTTTGTTTGCTTTCCAATATCATAAAGAAATATAGAGGACAAACACACGGCTCTTCTGGTAGTAAGAGATGACGGTAGCCAATAGACATCATAGTTGTTGTATGTGCTTTGCTCCTTATTGTCCTGTGGCCGGGGTGTCGGATTCGTACCCTGGCGAGTTGCAGCAGGGTACTCGGCCACCAGTGGTTTAGTTGGGAGTGACATGTAACTTTTCCTCACCTCTCACGAGATGCCTGGCACGAAGGCAGATGGTTTATTCTACGTAGGAGATCCGGACCGACACCGGGATAACATATAAATAAAATAAATAAATAATTGTCCCTAGATAGATAAAAAAATGTCTCTGTAACCCCAAAGTAAACAAATTACATGCTTGTGTTATTGGTGTTATTCAACGATACTTGTATCTAGAAATACGTTTAATAAATACTCCCCTATTCAGAAATATATGCGTCTAGATCAGAGGTGGGCAAATTATGGCCCGCGGGCCGGATCCGGCCCTTGAGAGGTTTTAATCCGGCCTTCCGAGGTTTTTTTTTGAGAAAAAACATGAACCTCCTTAAAAAAATAAGCCTGGTGTTATCTTTATACAACGTTTTATAATCGTAATATTTACTGCTACTTTTAGGTGTTTTAATAAACCGGCCCGCCTCAAGATTAATTATTATTTACTGGCCCGCCACTAGATTCTTTTTTAACTTACTAGGTTTTTACTAGGTGGTAGAGTTTCGCAGCGACTCGCCCGGTTTGGTACCACCGCCTTACCTATTCCTGCCGCCATAACGTCATGACGTGTTCCGGTTCGGAGGGTAAGGTAGCCGGTAAACTTACTTTTGCTCGAGGTCTAACATCCTGACCTCAGGTTGGCAACGCACCATTACCGTCTTTGGTGTCTCTAGGCGGCGTGAATTTCTTACCATCAGGAAATCCGTCTGCTTGTTTGCCTTCCAATATCATAAAAAAAAACCTCCTTAAAAATAAGCCTGGTGTTATCTTTATACAACGTTTTATAATCGTAATATTTATTGCTACTGTTAGGTGTTTTAATAAACCGGCCCGCCTCAAGATTAATTATAATATACTGGCCCGCCACTAGATTTTTTTTTGACTTACCGGCCCGCGGTCAAAAGAATTTGCCCTCCCCTGGTCTAGATATTCGTCACCCAAAATGCCTGATCCATCGTGAGTTGGTCGGTGTCGTGAGGGGTGTACGCTAACGAGGCGTTTATAAATTATAACTATGCACTTTGCATAAATAATTACATTTTAGTTAGCTTTCAAACTGAATATTGTTAATAGTATTCTCTGTAATCTAGACTTATCAAATTTTGATAAATAGTATTAATTTTTAAACTTTAATGTCAAAGGTTTTAAGGGTCCATCCAAGGGATTTGGCTGGTTTGTAATAAGTGTATACGGTGTAGGCCGTAGGGGAAACAGTAAAAAAAAACTCTTTATAAAGGTTTAAATCCCTTTATACAGAGTTTGTATTACTGTATACCCAAATTTATTACAGTTAAGTAAGCCCCCTAGCAGGAATGGAAAATATATATGCTACCCCGACTCACGGGATACATTCAGTTTTACTAGTTTCAATTTGCCTTTGTGGTCTAGCGGTCCAAGTGTTGGACTTGACTTTATGAGGTCCTGGGTTCGAATCCCGGGTTGGGCAACAAAAAGAAAATGAGGTATTTCAAATTTTCTACTAAAACAATGTTGCTCGGGATTGGATATGTGCCCGGCTGGCGATAGGCTTGCCACCTATCACATTATGGGACTAAGCTTGTCATCATCGGCTTGTCGTGGTTGCCCTGGTTGTGCCTCTGCCTACCTCTTCGGGGATATGGGCGTGAAGATACTTTTTTTTCTTTCAATTTGCTAACTTATCGTATTGTAGTAATTTTCTAGTCAGTATTCGGAGCATGTTTACTTCTTCGTGTTCATTTATTTACTAGCTTTACCTCAGACTTCGTTCGCGACTGCCTGCAGCAAATACTTATACGATTTAAATAAGTAAATTAACATCGATCGTAATAGACTGACAAATTTCGCCTTCATAACATTAGTATGGTTGGAAGTTATTACGTCCGTAAACTAGCTTAAATCTACCTATAAAGTCAAGTATCTTAACGCCCATATCCCCGAAGGGGAGGCAGAGGCACAACCCACGATTAGCCGAAGACACTAAGTCCCACAATGTGATAGGTGGCAAGCCTATCGCCAACCGGGCACACATCCGTACACTCTTACAACTCATTTCAAAGGACATGTACCTTGTGTACATTGTGGTTTTAGTGTAACAAAAACAGAAAAACATTTAAATCGTTAAAAATTTATTTAATTCTTTATTGTACACAATTTATGACTTAAAATATGGAAAGTGATAAACAGAAATGCACAAAATGTGGGCTTATCTCTAGGTCTACAGATTTCTTCCAGCCAACCCTAAAATTTAGAATCTGTGATGAAACAGTAGGAGGCATCATGCACAATAAATAAATAACCTAAACATAGAAACAATATAAAAAAATAACTCAACAATGATATACTTTAAAACAATATAACTAAAATAAATAAGAAACCTGATAATCACAAATTGTTATGCAAGTGTTAAGTAATACTTATTCAACCGTTTTTTGAAGATGGGCAGGGAAGTGCTATCGCAGACCTCCGGAATTTAGTTAGATATTTTTAAAAATATAAGAATTTTATCTTAAAACTCAACTTTTTCCTTTTCGTTATTGTTTAAATGCACATCCACATAGTACCTAGTTTTATATGTGTGCACTTGGGGCCGAAAGTTGTATGGACAGTATCATTATTTTATTTTTGTAATAAATAATAATCAAATATTAATTTAATATCTGCTTGAGTTTAGTGCATCATTCGTTACATGTCTGTAACTTTATGTAGGTATCTACAATTGGCGTGGGTACATTTACAATGGCAACAGGTTTTACATCGGCCGTGTCACACATACTTACAGGACGATTTTCAATTTAATCTCAAACGAACATGTCTAATACTTTATTCATATTCTAATGAATATAAAAGTATTTTTACGCCCATATCGCCGAAGAGGTAGGCAGAGGCACAACCACGGCACCCACGACTAGCCGAAGACACTAAGTCCTACAATGTGATAGGTGGCAAGCCTACCGCCAACCGGGCACATATCCAATCGCGAACAATATTTTTTTATTAGAAAATTGGAAAAATCAAATTTTCTTTTTGTTGCCCTATCGGAGATTCGAAACCTGGACCTCATGCAGTCAAGTGCAACACCTGAACCGCTAGACCACAAAGGTGAATATGCAATATTTATTAGTGTGTGAATGTATACCTAGGTAAATAACATACATATACATACATATCAAAAATACATATTAAAAACTACATAATATACGGTACACAAGTTAGTGTTACAGTTTGCCTGGATGCTCTGGATATTTAACTGAAAAAGTAAAAAAAGCAGAATTAAAATTAAAAAAAATATGGCACTTTATTTTCCATAATATTAACTTGCTTGAGTTCAATGACCTTGTGTGTTTGTATGGATATCAGCTGAATGCGTTTATCGACGACCGGCTTTTTACCGAGTAGCAAGTTTCATAATAAAATTTACATATGTACGAGTATATTTATTATATTTTACGTTACAGTTACGTATTCTGAGTCCCTAGTTGAAATGTCGTTAACTAATTCGAGAGATCATGGTATATATACAGCGTGCACAAAGTAATTACAGTTTAGTCAGTCCCCAAGCACAGGGAGGGTAATGTTAATTTTATCCTCTAGATACACCAACTTTTGATAGTATCAATTTTACGAGCCGTCCCTTATTGCTTTAACGACTGGCTTAATGTGTCTGTTCGTCCTTAATAAGTTTACTTTGTTTTGTTTCACGTTGGAATATACTTCAGAATAAATACGGTGTGAAAATATCATAATTAAGGAATGAAATTTTTCCAGACAAAGTAGAAAAGTTGAAATTTATAAGAAATAACGACTCTCCGCCTTGTTTCGCCGTTTCTTCTCCCGACTGGCTAGGTTTGGAAACGGTGGTAGTTTACGGTAGACAGGGTTAAAATTATTAACATTTTAAAATTGCTTGTAAGTTATAATTCAAATTGTAATAAGAATAAAACTATTTGTTGAATGAATATTTAAACATTGTGTTTATAACAAAATAATCAGTTTTTAAAAATATTAAAATATTTGCACACCACAATGTGGTAGAATATGTTGGAAAGCTTAAATAGTTTTGTAACAACTCCAACACACATATTCCGCAAATAAATATATTTTCTTTCTTTTCTTTCTTTCTTTCTTTCCGTTTGAACTTCAGTGGTTTTAAGTTAAATAACGGTGAATAACCGTCCAATATAAGGGATAGTGCTACTGGAGGTCAGTAGCCGGGCACCATTATTATTATTTTTTAAATAGTTATTAATAAAAATCTTAAAAAATTTTGGTGGTAATATTTTCAATTTTCGCGACATATTTTCATACAAATTTTTCAAATTTTCCGAATTTTCACAAGTTTTTCAAAAATATTTTCGTAGTCCTTTATCCGATTTTCAAAAAGTTTATATCCCCGCGTTCGTCTCGCCGAGCCCGACCCGCAAAAACTCTTTAGTCTTAGCAACAAAACTCAAGTAAGCCTACATCTGACTGTAGATAAGTTGTTGAAATTTTCCGTTAATAGGTTATTGAGATTTAATACCCTCTTGTTTCTCGTGTTCGAGGTCAATTGAAGAAGGCTTTTCTACAAATTAGCTCGTCAGGTTTGTTACTAACATGAACACCATGACTACGTGATAAAATTTTCTAACCCATGATGTACAACTTTCACATCTATTTCTGCTGCCATTACACTTCAGTATACGCTACTGTCGTGTTATTCCGCCACATGCTGTTTTGGCGCATTTCGAAGGGAACCTATTAGGTCGTCCGTGCCGAAGTCAAGATGCTGGTTCTCGTTGGATGAAGTAAAAACATTCATTGGTGTCATATGGAAATAAAACACTTACCCAGATTTTTACCCCCTGTATGGCTGTGATCTTAGCCTAAAATTGGGAATCCACCCGTTACTGAACCCTCCAGCATGGAACAAGATAATGGCGAGCATCGGTGCCATGTTAGCAGGAGCAGATAAAACAGTAGTGTGAGTTGCTGCACAGCTTTGCCTTCAGTGCTTACAGGCTTCTCTCAAGTATGCCGCTTATCTATTAAATCTATTATCTCTTACATCTATTATATCTATAACATCATATCTCCGAGCTCCCCTTGTGAACTAACTTCGAAATGTGCCAAGTTTTGATAGTATCGATTTTACGCCCGTCTGTCCCTTCTGCTTGCTCCAAGGGCTGAATAAATTGTTTCAGTTTTTAAATCGTAGATTATGATTAAACTAGCAACCCGTCCCAGTTTCGAATGGGTGGACAAACTTCTGTGTTATTATACATCTAAAACTTCCTCTCGACTCATTCTATCTATAAAAGAAAACCTCACCGGAATCCGTTGCGTAGTTTTGAAGTTATGTGCATTCAGAGGGACAGACAGCGAATAGCGACTTAGTTTTATAATATGTATAATCTGGTGGCCTATTAGTTTAAAACCGTGTTAAATAGATATATGATCCTAAAAATGTTTGTTATTATTTTTTTTAAATTGTTATTTAATACTATTAAGAGTTACATTTTAAGCTTTTGCGACTGCAGGCCAATGTCGGCTCGCGGCATGCATAAGTACTATTTTCAGCATGAAAAATAAATAAGTAAATAATGAGCCATAGAGGTAGAGTTAAAGACTTTTTATTGGTCATTTTCTCTTCTTTTTTTTTTATTTTTTTTTAATTATTAGGTATTAAGTTAGTAAGCTAAAACTATTTTTTTTATTTTGGTAATTACAATTACAATAATCTTTTTTTCTAGACGTTATTTCAAATCGAATGAGCTGTCGCACTTATTTTTAGGACCTTTATGTTTATTTAACATGGTTTTGAACTTGTGGACTAGACAAGTTATAATTTTTGGGGTGGGGTAGCTGGTAAACTTGCATTAAAAGCTTGATACCTCGGCCACAGGTTTTCAACGCACCTATATCAGCTATGGTGTACAGGTCGCGGTTGTCTTTTACCATCAGGAGAGACTTGTGCTTGTTGGTTTTCAACTCATATAAAAATAACAACTTGGAAAAAGCTTTTATATAGTAATCCATATAAGTGAGCGTAAACTGATCCTTTCTAACTTATGATAGAAACGGAATAAACTCTCCTTTTGTCTTGGATTCCAGTAACTTTGATTCCAGTAAATACACTAGACAGGCTTTATACACTAAAGATATAATACACCTGTTATATCTCCCGAACTCCCCCTGCGCCGTATTAGGCCCTCCACAGAAATTCCGTTCCGAGGTTTCGAAACATTTTCACAGACTTTAGTTTTTTTAATTAGCAATTCAAATCTTATTTGAAGGGTGTTAGTAGTCGTGTGTCACATCTATGGAAGAATTATTTAAACATTTATTGTACAAAAGAAAACAAACTTCATAACTAAAACATTTGTACAAAAGGTCAGCTTATCTCAGGTAAAGAGATTTCTTCCAGCTCACCCAAAAGGGAGA
Source organism: Calephelis nemesis (assembly GCA_002245505.1). Taxonomy (NCBI): domain Eukaryota; kingdom Metazoa; phylum Arthropoda; class Insecta; order Lepidoptera; family Riodinidae; genus Calephelis; species Calephelis nemesis. The sequence continues at coordinate 13,146 of NJDD01005475.1, forward strand.
TGATAAAGTAAACGGTAGACTTACAGTACACAATAAATTAAGTAAGAATATATAATTGTTAACTATTCAGTATTATACATACTAATATATATTTGCACACCACAAGTTGGTAGAATATGTTGGGGCGCTTCAATAATTTTGTAACATATTTGTAACACTCTTATACTGCAAATAAATATTATTTCTTTCTTGTTTTTTCTTTCAAATATTGTATAAATCAAACCCATGAGAAAAAAAAAACAAATGAGATGCACAAAAAAGAAATAAATAATAACAATAAACTATTAAACTTATTTAAATATATACATATTTATATATACGAACGTATATACGTACGTATGCAAATTTAAAGAGTTGTGTGTGGCAGGTCCATTGATTGGTATAGATTCGTTCGAAATCTTGATCCGAAATTCCGTAAGGGAATTCCGTATGTATGTGGCGGACCTCAAAGTTATTCCGAGATGTGGCGAGTTTTGATGATATAGATTTCAAGTCGTCGTCCGGTCCTTGGTGCTCTATCAAAGAATAGTTTTAAATCTTCTTAATTGTAAAGTCATTAATTATGCAAGTACTAAGCGTTTAATTACAAGGAGTCGTTTAGTGCTTTTACTATTTAATTAAATATGTTAACCTCAAGAGGACTTTCTTTCCAAATAATAACCTTTTTCTTTTCAATATATTTTTTTAAATCAATTTAAACAAATTGTTAAAGAAAAAGGGTAGGTATTATTAAATGTATTTAATAATTAAAAGGCGGGTTTTATGTTGTTAGACATAAAACAAGTAGGCGGCGCTCTTAATGGAAAAAGACAACCGCCCGCGTCGCCTATAAACAGCATAGACGTTACTGGTGCGTAACTATTTTATGGCCAGGATTTTAAAATGCGTGTGGAGGTTTCCACACTTCTAGTAGTGTAAAAAAATCCAAAATATTTTTATTAGATTTTTGTGGTCAGGTACTAGATGTAACAACATTTTTTTGCAATTCTTGTATGTTAGTTTTCGCGTCATGGGGAAAACAATAAACTGATTTTGAATAAGCTTCCACTATTTGAACGATACTGCTTAATTTTTAAATTTAACTTGAATTATCGACCAAATGTTTGACGATTTATGGTCGGTAAAATAAAAATAAAGTTTAATACGAAAAATTGCGCAAAAGTGATTCCAGTTTCGAAAAATTCATAACGGGACCTTCTTCCGTTTTCCAATAAAAATAATATTTATTAAAATCTGACTAGTAGATAGTTTACATAAAATACAAAATATAGTTTCTTCGAATTGAGAACAAGCTCCCGTTTTTTTTTGTTTGTAGATAATTCGACGCGAGTGAAGCCGGGAACACAGATAAGTAATAGGCATAGATTTTAGTGTGTCACTTCCAGCGACAAACAAAAGCCATGTATTATGTAGTAAGAATGGCCGAGGAAAATACTGAAACAAGGAAATAACAAAAGATGTTTATTTTTGGCTCGTATTACCGTTACGAGCAATTTCCGAGTTCTCCTTTTATGTCCGCAGAAGACATTGGGACAAGGTGTTTGGATATCGTTGAGCCGTCATACCAAATCTCAGTGAAATAGAAAATTTATTTCGAAGGGAAAATTCAGGGAAAATGCTCAAAATGAAATTCTCAAGTAATAAGTTACTTCTTCCGTCATAGAGTCGATGATGGCTTTTGTCTTGTTCTATTGTGAAGGATAGGATGTCTAATATATAAAATTCTCGTGTCACGGTGTGCGTGATTGAACTCCTCCGAAACTCGACCGATTTTCGTGAAATTTTGTGAGCATATTGAGTAGGTCTGAGAATCAGCAACCATCTATTTTTCATATCCCTAAGTGATAAGGGTGGGTCACCCCAATTTTTTGTACTAAAATGACATTAAAGTAGCAGAACAACGTCTGCTGGATCAGCTAGTAATAATTTAATATGTTCACAGAAATTATAAGTTCATATAGTACAGGATTCCTAGTAGGCTTTTCATCGCTTGTTCTAAAAGGCTGATTTTTCGTGAGTAGCTTCCTTTTGACTAGATGCCCAAGTTGATGTTAACGTTGTTGGTGAATGGTAGCTTAATACTACTATACCCCTACCCCTATTAAGCTACCACTAATAAATGCTAAGATATCGAAACAAACAAACAATTTAGCATTTATAGAACCGAATTATTTATGTTTATTAAACTTTATTTAACAAATATTTCAACTAAATAATTAATTTATATTTATTACAAATAATTTTAACGGGCGATTAAGTGTAACGAACTTGTAGAAACACCCTGTCCAATTCTAGCAAGCAAAAAAAAAACTCCCCGAGTGTCTTAGTGCCAACAGCTAATGTTAGTGTTAAAGCTTTCTACTAAAAAAGTCGCTTAGACTATAATATGTTTTCTCTAACAGCGAGTCAAATACTTCGGTACTTACAACTGGTATCCTAAACCAGGACATTTCACCTGTAGTCGTCCACGGAAATATTATAATAACTTATTTCGTTGCTTCATTTTTGTACAAAAATTCATAAATGCTTGCCTCTGAAGGGTGACGTGCTATTGACACTCTCTCTCTCGCGATGGTGCAGTGAGGGCGTGATTGTAAGAAAAGAGTAATTAATGAATGAGATTGACTTCTGTGATTGACTAATCTGAGTTAGTCTTTTGTTACTATCCGCGAGTAGCCTTGCGAGACGTCTTCGGATGTTGGCCGCTCATCGTGTACGTGTACGTTCGCCTTGGGCACAGTACAAATATGAGACAGGATGGAAACTACCTACAAACGTTTGATATGTCACAATCACACAGTGTTGCCAACCCCAGTGAATAGAAAAGCAGTAGATCAATCTTAAAAAAACAGTTAAAAAAAGTGAAATTGCATTTTCAAAACATTAAATCTACTACATATTTTAAAAAACCTTTCAATTGAGACATATAATTAATTATATGAAGTATAAGTTAATGAAACTACTGCAGAACTACCAGTAGTACTTCTTTAGTTAACACATTTTTTTATAAAGTACGTAATTGAAAAAAACAACATAATTATATTATTCATTAAAAATAGGTGATCAAAATTACAAACATTGTTCATTGTTGTGTTTTACTCTATCCTAAACATTTTCTGTTTCATTGTTTTTGTTAAAATCGTACATCCTTTTATTAAAATTTTTCACATGATTTTCAGTAGCCTCAAATGCGTAACAATCCTCTATTTCAGATGTTGTATGTAAAATGCCTTTGATTTGTATTAATAACAACACTGGCATAAAAACAGTAGAAAATCGTACTAAAACTGAAAACAGTGTTGTCACTTCAAACACAGTAAATCTACTGTTAAAACAGTAGGGTTGGTAACACTGCAATCACACAACATGCTCGATCTAAGCCCCTGATCGATTTTCGTGGTGCTGCAAAACGAGCACGTCCAAGACCTTTAATTACCCAAGACTATGAGATTATCTATTGATATTATTAGTAAACTACGAAGTTATTAATTACTAGACCTTCAAACCGATCACTACAGAACAGTAAGTGCAGAAATAAAAATTAACATCACATAACATAACACCTTTGTGGAACCAGTTACCGAGGGCGGTATTCCCAAACGATTGTAACTTAGGAACCTTCAAGGAAAGAGCGTATTCATTCCTAAAAGGTTCACTTTCCATCAGGTGACCTACTTTTTTTTATATAACATTGGAAGGCAAACAAGCAGACGGATTTCCTGATGGTAAGAAATTTCCGCCGCCTAGAGACACCAAAGGTGGCAATGGTGCGTTGCCATCCAGAGGCCGGGATGTTAAGCCTCAAGCAAAAGTAAGTTTACCGGCTACCTTACCCTCCGAACCGGAACACGTCATGACGTTGTGGCGGCAGGAATAGGTAAGGCGGTGGTACCAATCCGGGTGAGTCGCTGCGAAACTCTACCACCTAGTCAGAGGTCAGGTTGTTAGTGACGGCAAGCCTGTGCTCGCCTTTTACGAGCTGCCTGGCACAGGAAGGCAGATGGTCTATTCTACAAAGGAGCCCGGACCAACACGGGGAACTACTTGATCGTTTGCCTCCCTTTCCATTAAAAAAACATAACAACCCTATTGCTCCTATTGAGTGTAGATAAGTATTTCATAGACTGTCATATTTATTCTGTGCCCAATACGAACGTTCACGTACGTCTAAACATTGAGCTAAAATCGTCTGAAGCTGCCTCGGTAGGCTGCTCTCAGTCAGTACGCGACTAATCTTGTCAATTAAGTTTTATAATTGAATTGAAAGTGAGGCAAATCCCCAGGGAGATTGTTTAACTAATTAAATGCTAATTGACAAAAAGGTTTTTTAATGTAAGATGCTGTTACTGTTATTAACAGTTTTGAGTAACTATCCTATAACTATGGTCTAGCGGTCCGGCGTCGGACTTAACTACTCGAGGTCCCAGGTTCGGGTGGACAACAAAAAAGTTAGAAAATGTATATTTTCAATTTTCTAGTGAAAAAAACGTTGCTCGGGATTGGATATGTGCCCGGTTGGCGATAGGCTTGCCACCTATAGTTTGCGGGAAGCGAGTAAGATTTTTAGAGAAACGAAAGAGATTTCGAGCTCGTTTAAAAAATAAATCAACCACGATCAGACATCTAGTAAAATACCATGAAATATGCCGGGTTCGAATCCCGGGTCGAGCAACAAAAATAAAATTAGGTTTTTTCCAATTTTCTAATAAATAAAAAAATCTAGGGATTGGCTAAGTGCCCGATTGGCGATAGGCTTGCCACCTATCACAGTGTAGGACTTAGTGTCTTCGGCTAGTCTTGGGAGCCCTGGTTTTGTGCCTCTACATAATACTTCGAGGATATGGGAGTGAAGATATTTTCATAGTTTTATAACAACAACAATAACAACAAACTAGGTTATTTGAGATGTAGAATCCCTATTAGTATACTATCCCGTGTAGAATGTACAATCTGCCTTCCTACTTTGCAGCTCATAAGAGGCGAGCATGGGTGAAACGGTTCATTATCAAAAGTACCCCTGCTGGTAGGGTGCTGTGACCAAATTTGCCTGGAGGGATCTACCGTCTTACTGTTGCTAAACAGTGTTTGCCATTGTCATGTTACGGTTCGTAAGATGAGGTTGAAGTTAATCTGGTAAATGAGATTTAATACACAGATCACAGACTACAAACGGCTAGTCTAATATCCGAAGTAAGGTCGACCTTCACCGAGCTGATAACAGGATGAAACCGGTTTTATGGCAAATTTGGTATATCAGAAAATATATTAAAAATGGGTTGCCTAAAAAAATCCTGGACCTGACATTTTTTATTATTTAAAAAAAATATGTTTTTAACATTTCCAATTTTTTTTCAGGCAACCCTATATATCAACTTAAATTGTTATAAAATTTGTAATGAAACTGCACACATGTTGATATTTTTTTCCTATTATCCGATCCCGCAAAAGTAACTAGCATCAACAATTATCTGTTTATACCTGGCAATCCAGATAAACAACAGGCAACCCAACTTCTGCAACTTCGTCTTATTCCTACTTTAAGTCGGGATAAAATCTTAATATTGCACCAATTAATGAATAAAAAACATTATAAAAAATAATAAAAAAATGTCCAGGATTTTTTCAGGCAACCCATTTTTTATACATTTTCTGAAATACTAAATTTGCTATAAAACCGGTTTCATCCTGTTATCAGCTCGGTGAAGGTCGATCTTACTTCGGATCTTCGACTAGCATCGTACCAATAACTACTACTTTTACTATCAGAAGAGCTGTTTGCTTGTGTCCTGTTTAATAAAAAAAAATATATTGTGACACTACTTGTATCGAGCGCTATGCCGTATATTAAACTATTATTTGCAGCTATATCGTGAAAAGATATTTATTGAGTTAAAAATATAAACGTTGCATTTCGGACACGTAATCCGTTACGGAAAATTTGTAATGGTAAGGATAAATTAGAAAATATAATTTATCCCGTGTTGGTCCGGGCTCGTTCGTAGAATAGACCATCTGCCTTCCTTGCCAGGCAGCCAGTAAAAGGCGAGCAAAGGCTCACCGTCACTAACACCGTGAATTCTGACTAGGTGGTAGAGTTTAGCAGCGACTCGCCCGGATTGGTACCACCGCCTTACCTATTCCTGCCGCCATAACGTCATGACGTGTTCCGGTTCGGAGGGTAAGGTAGCCGGTAAACTTACTTTTGCTCGAGGCCTAACATCCCGGCCCCAAGTTGGCAACGCACCATTACCACCTTTGGTGTCTCTAGGCGGCTTGAATTTCTTACCATCAGGAAATCCGTCTGCTTGTTTGCCTTCCAATATCATAAAAAAAGTACTGGATTTACTAACTACAATGTGTTCGGAAGGCCATAGCACATACATAGGTCATACAGGTCGTAGCTTTCATACACGTTACAAAAATCACGTACCTACTCGTATCACCATATAAAAATATACATTTAGACAAATTATTCTATTTCGCAAAACATCTTTTGGAAGCTAGTCACAATTTGTCTAGTGATTATTTCTTCGAAACAATTCATAATATGTGAAAAGGGAAACCAAACCCGACAGTAATCGCCTCGATTTTAGATATGAACTCTAAGCCCTTGACCGACTCAAATTAATTATAATTAGTCATAGTTAGGTATATATTTTTTAAACATTATTTTTTTTGTTACAGTATACTAGTAAATTTCGTTTGAAATAGGTAATAATGAATGAAATAGATATATAGAGTGAAGCTTACTCTTTTGAAAAAATAAAAAAGTATCCCTAAACGAATGACAAATTCATCTAGTTCCGATTATTTCGAGGATAGGTCAATTTGTTTCATTTTTGTTTTCAATTATATGCCTTGTTTTATGGGTGTTTTTTATGATAATGGAAGGCAAAAAAGCAGACGGATTTCCTGATGGTAAAAAAATTCACGTCGCCTAAAGACAGCAAAGGTGGTAATGGTGCGTTGTCAACCTGAGGCCGGGATGTTAGGCCTCGAGCAGAAGTAAGTTTACCGGTTACCCTCCGAATCGGACCACGTCAACGGCAAGCATTGGACGTTATGGTGGCAGGAATAGGTAAGGCGGTGGTACCAATCCGGGCGAGTCGCTGCGAAACTCTACCACCTAGTAGGACGTCACGGTGTTAGTCAGCAGTACTACTACAAATAAATACGTATATAGCTACCGGAATAAATATAATAAGTACCGGAAATACAAACATCGATTTTCATCACACAAATGTCAGCTCCCTCTCGAAGGGGTTCTGGCGTGTCGCGTACCTTGAACCAAGAAGACGATCAAAGCAACTGTGATCTACGCGCATTGTAAGGATATATTAATATAGTTGGATTTTGTAATTCGGTAATGTTTGTTACAGATGTAGACTACGACTACATAGTCGACCAACAACCAATCGGCAAGCTCCTCTTTCGGCAGTTCTGCGAGAGGAACCGACCTCACTACCACAAGTACAACAGCTTCTTAGATGCGGTTTGTATTCTTTTAGACGACACTATCTGGCTTAGACTATGTTAGACTTTATGTTATACTAGATGTTAGACTAGATGTTATGAGCTTAGACTATAGCTAGGACTTGCCAGTTATTTCCATGTATTGTGGGATTTGAACTTGGAAGGTTAACAAGCAGAAGAAGGACTTCCGCTCTGTGTTGGGGGTGCCGCGATATGAATGGTGATAGATATGAGAAGCTGGGCTAGCTGCCTAATTTGGGACCTTGCTTTCTAGAAATTTTCTAGACTCTACCACATCTGGGTTTCCCTTCCTTCCCTTCCCTTCACATTTCACGGTAAGTAAATATCTTCACGCCTACATCCCCTAACACGTAGGCAGACGCTCAAAACCATTGCACCTACGACTAGCCGAAGAGACTGAGTCCCATAATGTGATAGATGGTAAGCCTATCGTCAACCGGGCACATATCGAATCCCGAGAAACGTTTTTTTATTAGAAAATTGGAAAAACCCAATTTCCTTTTTGTTGCTCGCTCCGGGATTAGAACCCGGCACATTTCATGGTATTTTACTAGGTGTCTGATCGTGGTTGATCTATTTTTCAAATGAGCTCGAAATCTCTCTTGTTTCTCTAAAAAACTTACTCGTTTCCCGCAAACTAGGTAAGTAGTTTGCAATCAATGAGATGGCATAATAAAATCCCGCAAATCGCAGCTAATGAGTCGTGCGGAGCTCGTCCGTCAACTTGATTGTGTTTTAATGTTTGATTTATCTGGCCGCTCCAGTTTCTACTTGTTAATGATTATACTTGACTCACATTCTAACATTAACTCGATGCCCACGGAGAGACAGATCTTGGCTATTTTATAATACATAGTTGCACAGTGCATGCTGCTAATTCATGATGCTGTTTCGATCTTTTCGGAAATAAAAAAAAACAACAGACTTTTGGAAAATTATAAAACGTTGTTTCTTTTTTTTATGACATTGGAAGGCAAACAAGCAGACGGATTTCCTGATGGTAAGAAATTTCCGCCGCCTAGAGACACCAAAGGTGGTAATGGTGCGTTGCCAACCAGAGGTCAGGATGTTAGGCCTCGAGCAAAAGTAAGTTTACCGGATACCTTACCCTCCGAAACGGAACACGTCATGACGTTATGGCGGCAGGAACAGGTAAGGCGGTGGTACCGATCCGGGTGAGTCTTAAATTTGATTATTTTATTTCGTAAAAGTATTTCCGTGGAAAATGTCGAGGAGCTTGAACCCCTACTGAATTTTGACCGATCTTTTCAACCAAACTGAAAAAGGTGTTGGTGATCTCGCAACAAACATACAAAATACTTTCCAGTGTATCTGTATACTTTTGTATGTCATATGTATGTATGTTTTGTACAGATATACTGTATACTTTTCTATGTCATTTGCGCGATTACTCGGCTAATCCTAAAGAGATTTGTATAGTTTTTCCTTTGGATTGTAGTTCATGATTCCGTGGTGGTCGCTTAACGGCCAATATCAATAATCAATCCTAATCCAAAACTCGCTGTCCAAGATTGATATTTTGGTCCATTTTTATGTTATCGCTTGCCAATAACTTATCTGTGGACTGGATAAGTATAGCAATTAGGTATGGGATAGGCCGGCGGATACGCAGCTATCTAGATTGCTTGAAATCCATTAGATTGAGATACATTATTAACATTGGCCGTAAATGTATAACTCATAAGCCATGTTGTTAAAATTTATATGGGCCATTTCATAATTTTTTGCTATCTTTTCGAAAATAAAATCGTAATAAATCCGCGACATGATAATGAAATTTGGTTGATCTTATGCAGTTTTAAGTACTATTATGGGGGTGGTGGTCGTGCCCCCATATATAATATCCGAGAGACAACGAAGTGCA
>NJDD01005477.1:21723-44651 GCA_002245505.1 Calephelis nemesis
ATGTGTATTAAAATTCAAATTTATTTGTATTATTCTGTTTTGGTTATTCGGTACCTACATACTTGATCTCTGTTAGCCCAAAGGTTGACTGGGAGAGAATGCATTTATCATTAAGTTCGCCTTTTGTACTCACAATTTTTATTTGTGTACAATAAAGTTTAAATAAATAAATAAATAAGATAATAGCATAAAATAAGCATAAAATTTGGCACACTTATATGTGTAGGAGAAGTGCAGAATGCTTATAAAGTACAGTAAATCAATAAATGAAACATTACCCACACTACCATGCATTTGACAAACACAAACAAATAAAGATTGATGATAACGATAAAAAATCACAGATGGCGCACCAAAAAGTTTGGAAACAAAGTAGTTAGTCTTGAGAAATGAAAATGGCGATCTTATAAACACGATATTATAATTTGTTATTGTCGAATTTCGACCAATGGGCGACCACTAGTAATAATAAATAATCCTGAATAATTTACAAAAAATTAATCTAACCTCACAGTAAGCAAAATATATGCTTATTTTATATGGTGTTAGCCAACGATTCCGTATGTATTAAATCTAAATACTTAAATAAATACCAGAAAAAATTTGGTAAACACCCAGACCCGCAAATGCAGGTATCTAAATGATGATCACAGAAACGCCTGCTCTCGTCGGGAATCGAACCCGAGTTTCGACTCTCTTGGAAGGTAGGAGTAAGGCGCATACGCCAGTTTCTCAGCCAACGATAATTAAATAGTTATTTAAAAATAATACATTACCTATTCTCAACTTTCCCAGCCTCTCTAAAATATTCTCCTTAGTACGTTGATCTTGTACGGGATAGCAGTCTCGAGTGGCGAACCTCTCTGGTCTGGTCTCGTCTCCCTCCCACTTCACTTCCACTACGTGTTTGATCTTTTCCGCGTCACTAACATTCTTCACTGTCGTGTCCAAACTATATGACAGCTGGTAGTTGAAGCACCTCCAGTGTTTCCTATGTGCGTATATACAGTTGAGGATTGTTTCACGGATTCTGTAAAGAAAATTTAATGTGTATTAGATTAAATTTTGATTTTAGCATGAACCCGGTGTTTAAAATAATTTTTTATCAATTTTAAAAAAAAGATGATATTGATTTTTTTTTATTTTTTACCAATATTATTTGGTTATACAGATAAACAACTGTCTGTTATAAATTAGTCAATGAATTATGTTAATAAGAAATTGATTTGTTGATGAAATTAGTTTTAAATGCGTCAGTTAAATTTCAAGAACATACTTCAGAAAAAAAAAGTAAATCAAAGGATTCTTGAGTGACAACATTTTTTATAGACTATCTAATTTCTTGATAAAGAAAATGCTTGAGCAACGGATGTACAAAAGATAATCAACTAAAATTTTAGGCAATATCTTACGTAATTAGTCGCTTCCAACAACACCTAACTTCAATTAGAAGTTTTTGTCTATTTATTTAAAAAAACGAGTGAGTATGCCCTCGCATATTTCCTATAGTGACAGAGTGGAATATGAGGGGCGGGCATTACGCCATTGTTTTCAATGCCAAAATGTAAAGGCGGTTTTGGTTGATTGAAATGAACTTTATGTTGATTACGTGGACTAACAGCAAGAGAATATAGAACCATAGCTTGTTCCCAACGGAGTAAATACTGACTGGTCGCTGGGCTCGGTGACAGGTAGGGCGGGCGGCGCGTGTCCCAGCAGCGTCCGCAGCGTGAGCGCCGCACCCTCCGCCAGCGAGGGCAGGCAGTACCCGCCCTCTAGTACCACACACACGCTCTGCGACACACCCATCACCAGCTGCGTCAGCCGAGCGAAGCAGCTAGGGCTCACCTCCATCTCGCCCTGCATTTACACACGCTACGATCAATATTCCAAAGCCAAAGTAGTGTTCGCTTCTAGCCTAAAGACCTAAGTAGGCTTACGCTTAAGATAGAGCTCATGTATTTTCAAATATAGTGTTCACACTATATGTGAAAATACTTGAAAATTCTCGCTAACCTATTGTTTTAATACTGCTTCGGAATACAATAGGTATCCAATAAAATTAAGGTAAGTTATAAGTGGATTGGTACAGCTCGGTGGTTTGGTTCCTTCGATTGTGCTCAATGTTATTGATGATTGTAACTAGTGCTATTGACAATAGTTGTATACTATCAATAAACATAAAACTTCAAGTGACGTTTATTAAACAAATAAATAAATATTTCTGGACAAGTTACACAAATTGAACCTAACCCCAAAGTATGCAAATTATATGCTTGTGTTATGGGTGTTAGTCAACGATACTAATACATAGAAATACTTTATTAAATTTATTCTGGTGTTTATTTAACACCAATAAACAAATAAAACCTTAAAACATAGTAATATATTACATATTTACTAATATCAGTATTCTAAACTAATTTCAGAGCACTAAATAAATCACGTACTTTTCGTTACTTTACAAAACAGAGATGACAAAATACTCGATAATATACCTGCATCATTACACGAAATAAAAAATCCTATATTACGTGTACAATAAAGTGTAAAATAAATAAATAAACAAATTTTAGAATCAACAACTTAAAAATAGCTGTGGGAAAGATAATTTGGAGAAAAATATGAACAAATGAGTTAAAATAGTAAGAGTGGTGTGCGAGAGGGTAAGAAGAGGAAGAACATTGTGTAGTGGTAAATGACGAAAAACCCGATGTGTGAAAGTTAATAAAAAAAACCCACAAATGTATTAATATGCTTTGAATTCAACAAGCACTGTAAGAGTCTCTCGATTTACCCTTTCATCTCCCAACGCTGAATCAAATCCAGCTGAGACGATGACGAGTTGAGGGTTGTACTGAAAGAGAAAGATTTACTTATAGACTAGAATTAGATAAAGAGAGCAATACCTCAAAACAGCCAAGCGCCGCGTCGTATCCCGCCGATATCAGCACCAGCTCCGGTTGGTACTGTACAAACACGGTACTGTTATAATTAATAAGACTAGTGGTCGCCCGTTGGCCGAAATTTGACCATAATAAATTTTAATATCTTGTTGATAAGAACGCCATCTTCAATTATCATGACCAACTACTTTGTTTCCAAAATTTTTAGGGCCCCATCTGTAATCTTTTATCATTATCATTGATATATTTGTTTGTAGAATCTATACTTGCTATTGTCGGCACTTAGTGGAAGTCCACCGTATACACACGTTTTTTTGTAGTTAACACTTGTACGTATCCATAATATACTTTATTTAACACTTTCTGTTACTCTCCAGCCAACCGGTTACACTTTTTACAGCATCATTAGGGCTTCGAAACTAAAGATAAAAAAGGACGGTTTTAATTTAACGTTCAATAAATAAAGTTTATAAGTATTAAGTTTATAAATAAAGTTTATAAGTATTGAACGTTAAATTAAAACAGTCCTTTTTTATCTTTAGTTTCGAAGCCCTGGTGATGCTGTAAAAAGTGAAACCGGTTGGCTAGAAAGTAACAGAAAGTGTTAAATAAAGTATATTGTGGAGAAGTACAAGTATTAACTACAAAAAAAACGTGTGTATACTTGTTTGTGTGTGTCAAATGCATGGTAGTGTGGGTAATGTTTTATTTACTGATTTAATATACTTTATAAGCATTATTATTGAAAAATATTAGCGTTCTGCACTTCTCCTACATATAAACTATAAGTGTGCCAAATTTTATGCTCCTGTGTCCTCGCAATTTTCGTAAAAAGGGTCCAAAGATTTGGCATTAGCTTGAATCTGGGGTTTTACTCATCTTTATTTAGTTGTAAGATAAATGACAAACAGGGTACTTTCATAATGGTAAGATACAACCGCTGCTTAGAGACATCATATATGTCACATCATGTCAGATGGGATGATATCGATTATCTATTTCTATATACATAAAGATGAAAAGATATCGTGACGTTATCGTGGCTGTATCCCGACAGTGTTTCTGTATCAATAAACATTTTATGTTGAAGAATAAGAATGAAATGAAAAAAGTTTATTACCACGTGATCTATTTATACACAAAAATACGCAATACCCTTTTCGCGTTGAACGGTTGGACAAATTTTGGCAATTACTTTTTGTTGTGTTATTTTTTGTCAGGAGCCAGTAAAAGAGTTCTTGTTGAAAGAGAAACCAGGAAAATTAAAATAATGAAGAGTCTGAAATCAAAGCCTGGGCCAAATGAATGTATATACCTAATAACAGAACTTCTTCGGAGCATTCCTCGGGATAACTGCGGTAGACAGTGAAGCAACATCTCTAAACCAAAGGATTGTGCCGATTGAAAAGAGCTCGGTCAAAGACTATTTGAGACGCTCTGCATTGGTAGTTAGTCAAACAGAAAAAGCTGGTACTGGGGTACCCCCGCCCAATAATAAGAACAGTACGAGGCCGAATTTTCGCTTTATAGAGTTACATGCAACAGGACGGCTACAAGAACAAAGCATAACCTTCTAACTGACCTTCCTAATCCTTGTAGCTGGCTTCTGTACAGAAAGCAACCGAAATATCGGATCCACGTACAATACTTCGAAAATACTGTAAGAGGCTCAGATATTTCGGTTGCTTACTGAACCAATCCGGGCGAGTTGCAGGTCTGGACTCCGTACACCTACACAGCATCATCGATTTCATTCGATTCGATTCGAAGCCATTAACAATTTTTATGAATAAACTAGCTTCTCCGTCCGCGCGGATGTCGGTCTTCGCGTGATAAAACAGAAAAAAATAAGATTCATTTTTTCACCGTATTTTTCCAGGATAAAAAGTATCGCATTTTATGCCCAGGATAAAAAGGTATAATTATACCAAGTTTCATCGAAATAGAACCGTTAGTTTTCACGTGATGCCTGAACATACAGACAGACAGACAGACAAAAAAAAATTTAATCTCATATTTGGGTTTCGTATAGATCCAGTAACACCCCCTACTATTTATTTTTGCAATATTTTCAATGTACAAAATTGACCCTTCTACAGATTTATTAAATGTATAGATTGCTTATTATATTTCCCCGTGTTGGTCCGGGCTCCTTTGTAGAATAGACCATCTGCCTTCCTGTGCCAGGCAGCTCGTAAAAGGCGAGCATAGGCTTGCCGTCACTAACACCGTGATATCTAACTAGGTGGTAGAATTTCGCAGCGACTCACCCGGATTGGTACCACCGCCTTACCTATTCCTGTCGCCATAACGTCATGACGTGTTCCGGTTCGGAGGGTAAAGTAGCCGGTAAACTTACTTTTGCTCGAGGCCTAACATCCCGACCTCTGGTTGGCAACGCACCATTACCACCTTTGGTGTCTCTAGGCGGCGGGAATTTCTTACCATCAGGAAATCCGTCTGCTTGTTTGCCTTCCTATAACATAAAAAAAACTATATTTTACTCCTGTGCTTCATATAAAACGTGGTCAGCACTCTGTTTGTTTTTAAGTGAAAACTTCTTTAGCGACGTTGCGCACTTATTTTGGAATGGGTAAAAACTTCTAAACTCGCGTTAAGACACATGACCTGATCGAAAATTCGTAAGACGGCGCAGGGCGATTGCGCGTATGTTCGTGTTGTCATGTTAGTGTACGATTGCTCAATAAATGAATATTGTATTCAACCACATAAATTATAGTACTTTCATAGTGATATTAAAGCAGTTCGTGTAAAATTATTCCCCATTCCAAAATTTCAAAAATGCATAACGTTGATAATCAAGTTTTCACTTCTGCCGGCACTCCCGGAGTGCAACCCGTCGTTTTTTTTTAATTTGTTACCTCTAAAGCCATAGGCAGTAGCAGCTGATGCCAAATCGCGAGGTAGTCGGCGTCAGTCATCCCCGTCTTGTTGAGGGGCACATTACAGTTGAAACCTTCTCCCCGCCCAGAACCGATATAGTTGAAGTTGGACTGTCTTAGGTTTGGCCAGAACGCACCATGCTCGTATCGATGTATCGAGAAATACAGCACTCTAAAAAAGTTTTAGGAATATGTTTAAAAGAAGATCTATACCCGAAAATTACTAGAAATGTGGCAGATGAATTGATGTGCTTACAATAAACCAATTTTAAGTTATCCCTGTCATTTTTCAACAATAGAAAAAGAAAAGGACAAAATACAATTATTTATTATTTCAATGCTGTTTTAGGCATTTAATCTATTCCTCTTTAAGTTGATTAAAAACATCACAAGTTGACAGGTCCGGAATAATCTGACATGTCAAAAATGTTTCATTCATATAGTTAGGAAATATCTACAATGTACAGATCACAGCTCTTTTGCAAATTTACATGAAGAGGTGTTAAGGCAAAGATGAGAAGGAGAGAGTAGCATAAACTATGACCGACTATAATTATACCTAAGTGCGAGCCCTAGTTTTACCAGGAGTCCTTTGACAAACTTCGACAATACTCGTATTTAAAATATAATTAATATAAAATAAGGTTTGAAGTCGAAGTCACTCGTCATGTTCTGCGAGTTGTTCTGTCCGCCGGTTCGTATGTCGTATGACGCGAGAACCAGTCCGATGCTCTGACATGTTATAGCAAAAATAGCATAGTCTTATGAAAATGGCAATGTGAATGCCGAATCATATTAAAACGGTTTAACCCGTAACTCCGTACGTGTACCGTTAAATTATAAGTTTATTATCGATTCACTCCTGCCCCACTTTGATTGTGATCGATTAATTATTTATTATTATTATTTATTAGATTAATTATGATCAAATTTTGATTTGTGTGAGGCCGCGATTCCGATCCGGTGATAGTTTAAACAAATGTCGACGCGCACAAATACCACTTGTATGGTTCATGTGAATAAAAATTATTCTGATTCTGATTTTAAGTAACAAAAATCGAATTTTAAAACTACGAGTCGAAAGGAGGAGAGCTTTATGAAAAAGAAGTTGCCACCAAGTTTTTTTTTGTGATATTGGAAGGCAAACAAGCAGACAGATTTCCTGATGGAAGAAATTCACGTCTGAATACACCACAGGTGGTAATGGTACGTTGCCAACCTGAGGTCGGGATGTTAGGCCTCGAGCAAAAGTAAGTTTACCGGCTACCTTACCCTCCGAACGGGAACACGTCATGACGTTATGGCGGCAGGAATAAGTAAGGCAGTGGTACCAATCCGGATGAGTCGCTGCGAAACTCTACCACCTAGTAAAGCGAGGATCTCATTGGAATACCCGAGAAATTGAGGTAAATGCTTAATTATTTAGATGACATAACTACACGATTAAGTAAATCTTACCTGGGGTCATCATAGAACATCTGTTGCGTCGCCTGACCGTGGTGAACGTCCCAATCTACTATTAAAATCCTGCAATGACAAAAAAACTTGATATTAGTCAACACATTCAATCAGGTAAGGTTCCATTGTTTTTCTTCGATTAATATTATATTGCTATTAATTCCAATCAGGTGGTAGTTTAAAAGTGTCGACGCGCACAAATACCACTTGTATGGTTCATGTGAATAAAGATTATTCTGTTTTTTATGTACTATTTTGCCTATGTGGTCTAGCGGTTCGGTTGTTGGACTTGACTGCATGAGTTCCCGGGTTCGAATCCCGGGTCAGGCAACAAAAAGAAATTTGGGTTTAATAAAAAAAAATGTTGCTCGGCATTGGAAATGTGCTCGGTTGGCGATAGGCTTGCCACCTATCACATTGTGGGACTTGGTGTCTTCGGCTAATCGTGGTTGTGCCTCTGCCTACCTCTCAGGGGATATGGGCGTGAAGATATTTTTTTTATTTAGAATCAAGTAAAGTAAAAGAATTAACTAACATAAGGGTAAAGAAGATAATCCATTACTTAGAAAATACATCTGTATTAAAAACTATGTGTGACAAATTTATAAATTTTGCATACATTTTTTATTTTTAACACACTTATTCCGTAAATTATTTTCATTGCATTTAAATACCATCATAGGTAGATTTTACATGAAAATAAATATCATTGACGGTATAACTCGCAAAGAACTCGAAAAGAAGAAGTGTAGTGTACCTTTGTAGTTGATGTTTGTTGAGCGCATGTCTGGCGGCGAGAGCTACGTTGTTATAGAAGCAGTATCCGCAGGGCTCGGCGGCCATGGCGTGGTGCCCGGGCGGGCGCACGAACGCGGCCCCATTCTGTGCCCGCCCCGACACCACGCGATCCACCAGCTCCACCGTGCTGCCCGCCGCGACCAGAGCCAGCTCGTGCGTACTCTACCAATATAATACAATGTGACGAGGGCCACGCTACTTTTATGTATTTCTTGTAGGTATTAAATAACATCTGCCTATTATTTAATGTATGGATCCGGCTTGAAGGACCAACTTTTGAATTAACATTTAACCCTACTAAATAAATATCAAAGTAAATATAGAAATTAAAAATAACAACCCAAGCATACTTTTAATATTAGCAATAATATTTTGTACTGCTACGAGTAACCCAGTCTTTCAAATATTTAAAAAAATGATAAATACCGGATTTCTTAGAAACCCACGACAATAATAGGAAAAGTACTAGTAATCTAACACTATTTTCAAAATAGGTTAAGTAAGCCTATCAACAATGTTATCTAATTGCTTGAATTTTCTAATGATTTACTATGAAAACAAAGATATTACGTACTATATATTTGTCAACTAGCTTTTACCCGTGGTGTTGGCCGCTTGGTTAATGGTCCCATAGGAACCTTTTTTCGGAATACAAACTATTCTATGTGTTAATATAAGTTAGCCTGTATGTAATTGCCAACTTTCATGAAAATCGGTTAAGTAGTTTTTGCGTGAAAGAGTAACAATCAAACACACAAACTTTCGCATTTATAATATTAATAGGATTATGTTTAAAACAATTATAATTTTTAGAATAAAGTAATAAAAGTATAGTCATACCTAAAAAATACCATTTCTACTCTGCCATAATACTGGTTATAGATAGTAAACCAGTCAGAACTTGTATCTTCCAGATATATAAATGAATAAATAAATAATGCATGAATCCGTTTTAGATAAAATTCTATGGAATAAAGAATAATAGTGACTAACATAAAACAACAGAAGCACAAAACAATTTTAAACATTTTTATGAATAATGAAATATGTAAACCATACATTTACATCATCGCGTTAAGGCGTGATGCCTTAACTGATGGATCAAATTTGGTAATTCTTTTTTTGTTCTATTGGTTATAGTCAGGAGAAGGAACATATGAAAACAAAAACCGAGAAAATTACAACGAAAAATTGGAAAACTCACATTTAAATTTTGTCCAAACAACTGTTTGTAGCTGTTAATGACAAAGCAATATGAAGTTCACCGGATCGCTTAATAGGTATCTCTGTGAGTAATATTGTTCTGTAGTAGGCATCTTATCTTATAAAAACGTTACCTGCTAGTTATGTTTTATGATCACATTATCTAATTCAAAAAATAATTTCATTAGATGTAACAGTATACATTTGATAAAACAACTGATATATAACTAACTATCAAATACGATTTTCATAGCCTCTGCCTACTTTGTAGTCTGTGTGAAAATTAAGCAAAATTACCGGGTGTATATAAACCGCGTCATATTTAGATGATAATTCTTCTAAATATTCAACATCAGTACTTCCATGTGTCTGCTTTAACATATTGTAGATGGATGGGGAATGAAGGAAGTTTAACTCCTCTATTGTAGCAGTTCTCGGCGGAAATTCTTCACATTGTTCTATCAAATTTAATTCTTTACACCTGTAACATAAAATATTACATTGATAAATTAATATTAGCCAAATGTTGCCCCTGACTTTGGTCCGAATATTGGTTATTCAGTTCTATCACTAAAATAAAGTGTCCAGGGAAAAACCTGATTACGACTTTTACTGGACCAATACAACCACATCTTTAACATTTGCAAAGGTAGATAAATTAAATAGCAAAAATACATCTAAACATCTCTACAACCATTCTTAAATGTCAAAAATAAACGATGCCTTTTGCATTTATTAAAGTAAGTTTAAAAAGATAATTTGCAAAAAATTAAGCTATATAACTACTGCAGATTACACTTAGGAGTGTAGTCTACACCAAAGACCTGATCTCATTTCCAAAATTTACATAATTTCTTAATATTTTATAGTTCCCTGTTAAGTCAAATGGATGAGTTATACTTTTATCTATGCAATAAGTCCTATGGGGAAAAAAACAAGTAATTTTAATCATGTTCTTTTTCATCTGGATATTTTCTGCCAGATGTTTTAATTGCCATCTAAAAATTTAAACACCTATTTTGTAAGGACCCTATATATCTAAAATATGAAACTGTTGAGTTTTTTGTCTGAAGAAATGTTTATATTTCTGATATAAAGAGTAAATGTTTTATTTAATTTGTGGATAAGCATTGTCGTCTATCAGATCTCTCAGACAGACAGACATAAGTTGTAATGTAGTGATATATACTTACCTATTAATTACACTAATTAATCTCTCTGGGCATTCTGGATAATTGTCATCCCAAAGACACCTATGTTCAGCCATGCGAGGTTCAGTTACAAAGGCTGTGGCACCTTTTACTCGGGACTTTGAATCCATTGCCTGAAATATTTAATTATTTGTTAAAGCTGCAGTTACTAAAAAAACGATGGTTTGCACTACGGGAGTGCCCACAGAAATGAAAATTGAATATTAACGTTGTGCATTTTTGATATTTTGGAGTGGTCATGGAATAATTTTGCACGAATTGCTTTGTCAGTATGAAAGTACTATCATTTATGTGGTAGAATAATAAATTCATTTATTGCGCTATCGTACACAAACATGACAACACGAACATTCGCGCAAGCGCCCTGTGCCGTCTATACGAAACAGCAGGCGCAGGTATACATTTTCGCCGCGATGTAGAAAGAGAGGGAGATACTTCCTCTCCTACGCCGTGCCGTCTGTTTACTATCCATTCGTCTTACGAATTTTCGATCAGGTCACTTGTCCTGACGCGAGTTTAGAAGTTTTTATCCATTCCAAAAAAAATACGCAACGCCGCTAAAGAAGTTTTCACTTCAAAAATTTATGAAATTATAACAAACCAGTACATTTGTAAATAATACATAATTTTAGTTTTATGAATTGTATTGTTTTATGTATAAAATTGCAGGGAAAATGGGAAAAACAATACTTTATCCATACAAACTGTTAGTAGCTGTTGATTTCAAGCGATACGAATTTCGTCGGGTAGGCTAGCCTTTTATAAAAGTTACTATTTCAATTGGTCAACTCATCATGCGAATGCATTAATTTTGCTAATTATTTTTTTATTGAATTAATTACTGCAGGTGAAGATTCTTATAAAGAAAAAAACGAACAATTTTGTCGGGAAAATAGATGAAAAAGAATACTTTTTTTATCTATTTTTCCTAATCATCTATTTTTACCATAGATACTCTGTTGATAAACATCATTTGAATAATGCAATATGTTCACCAGGTCGGCCTAGGAGACAGACCTATGTAGACAGATTTCCTAATGATAATATAATTAGGACTATGGCAGACTTCAGGCCACTAAAATCTAGTCTAACAGCACTAGATAAATATTCCAACAATCTTAATAATTCACTAGCATGCGATCGGGTCAACACATCCTTGCATCTGAAATATTTGTCATTAGGCTTAAAACTGATTAAACTAAATCCTTGTAAAATGTTATTTTATTTTCCGTGTACAACCCTCAATAATTAAAACAATTATCTAACTGAAAAAGAGATATAAAACTTACAATTTGATATGGATCTTTTAGAACTGTGTCCATTTGTGATTTTTTCTTGGATTTTTCCTGCTGAGCTTTTCTTTTAGCAGCTAAAACTGATGTTGATGGCTGAAAAATAGAGTCATATACCTACTCAATGTTATTAAAGATACTAAACAATATTATGACATTTTGCTATCATCTCTACATAAAAGGCATTTACAGGGGAATTACTTTAAGTAAATAAATGTTTATGTAAATAAATTTGTGTTCTGTATCATTACCATAAAGTCCACTTTATCTTGTCATTATATTTATTATCTTAATCTTGCTTTACAAAATACATAATATATTAATTACAATAAGTTTATCTGTGAATCAAAAAAACAGTGTAGATAAAGAATAAATATATTTTAGAACAAGTGTTTGACCCAACTTTTCTTAGTCAAAATGTGGATAACTTTTTCTTTGTAGCATTTTTCTTAATTAGCTTCAAAATAGGAGGAAGTTTCCAATAAATCTGTGTTTTTCTTACTTTAATGACTTGGTGATTCCCAGTGCCCCATTAAATGTGAACAAAGACTAATAAGACGTTTTTAAAATAATTTAATTATTGTTTCTAATATTTAGTTATTTAGCAAACTATTTTGGATACAATGGAAGTTGAAGTTATTTGTTAAGGTTTTACAGCAGCACTAGATGTTAGTTAACATTTAATTTATCATTAAGTCACAATTATGTATCGAAAATGGTGACTTAATAACAAATTAAAAGATATTTATGACAGCTCTGAATTGTGGCCGTTACTGTGTCTACTTTTTAAAATTAAAAATTTTGATATGTGACTTACCAGTTTAAAAATATTGATTATTTGCTAACAAAATGTTTGTTCTATTCTGGTGAAACAAAAACTGCATATTTAAAAAAAATAGCACTTATAACAATGGTGTTGATTGGGTTTTACTAGAATTTTTAAAAATTATGTAAGAAAATTTTATATTTATAACTTTTGTTTTAGTCAATAATGAACAAACCCTACATATTCAATAATAACGAATTTCTGGTGGCAAACTAACTGCACTTAATCAATAAGTTAAAATGTATGTAATGTCAAAATGTCTTGTCACATTGGATGGTTACCAAACCTTAATTATGTATCTCTGGTATCCTATCAATTATTTATGGAAAATATATTCATAAAACTTATCTATATTCGAATATTGAGGTATAACATTTTATTTTATTTTTTTAATATAACTATTACCAAGACTTTAGCTAGTGACAATTACTTAGACCCCAGTTGGTCGAGTGGCTAGCGTTCACGGCTAAATACACTGGCCAACCTCAAGGCTCAGGTTTGATTCCCGACAGAGGCAGGCAATTGTGTGATGAACATTTAGATATTTGCATTTCCAGGTCTAGGTGTTTATTAAATTTATTCTGGTATCTATTTAAGCATTTCTTTGCATTACTATTGTTAACTAACACCCATAACACAAGAATATAATTTGCTTACTTCAATTTGTATAAATTGTTGTCCAGGGATATTTATTTTTGCACAATTGTAGTAGTGATCTATCTATAGTAAATAAACTCATTATTTTTGTTTATAAAAGAGGTTATTTAGATTTAGAAGTAATGTATTTTATTCATACTACAGCATTACACTAAGTTAAAAAATATTAGATTCATTACAAAACAGACATTTGACAAGTCCAAAATTTGGTCAAATTTTTAATGTAATTCTTAATTATTTTATAGCAAATGACAGAAAAAAAAGCACACAGCTTCCCAAATGGTAAGCAAAATCCTTAGCCTACAGGTATCCAACATAAAAGTTGAAGGTGGCCAGGGTATTAAGCAAATTGTGCAAGTCAATTGGCTATCCTACCCTTTGGACCAGAACAGGACATTGTAACTTAGGCGACAGGAATAGGTAATGTGGTGGATTCCTACCTGGGCAAGTTACAACACATCACTCTACCACTAGTGGTCTTCTTGGTAATGAGCCATTTTGCCTTTGCAAGCTACCCAGCAGAATGACAGATGGTCTATTCTACAGGGGACCCAGATCAACATAGGGTAAATAACCCAGGTGTTTCTGTGTATATTGATGGCAACAGCAATAGTGGTAGCATCATTGCATTGATATCTTCAATATTTGATTAAGATATAATGCACAAGTGACAATCAGAATTTTAGATATTAAAAGGTCACAAACAAAATCTCTTGTAAATTATATTCAGTAGTGTGTGTTCTATAAGTTGTTTTGAGTTTGTGCTAAGTCAGTGATTCCTCTGAAAAACCAATTGAACATTAAATAAATAAATATTCCCAGACAAGTTACACAAATTAAATCTAACCCCAATCTAAACAAATTTTTTGAAATAAAATAACATTTATTTATTTGCTCAATTTGCTGATGTTCGGGTGTAAATCAACAATTCTAGTACATAGAAATACTTAAATAGATACCAGAATAAATTTAAAAACACCCAGACCTGGAAATGCAGACATCTAAACATTCATTACACAATTGGCTATGCCAATCGGGAATCAAAACGGGAAGGACTTAGGTGTGTTCACTAGCCCCTCAACCAGCAAGGTAATTAATTAACAAATGATGTCATATGATTTGAATTGTACATGCACTACATTTTTTTATTTATTTACATATGTATAGACCTAACCCCACATGCTCCACAGCTTCAAAATGTACATTTTTTTAATGAACTACGCGTGTTCTCATAGCCGCTTAGATAAATCCATTTTCTCAGAGGGGCTTAAACATATCCGATGTAGTATTCAAAGAGTTATTTTTTAATAAGAGTTGTTCTCACTTTTGCATTTACAGCGGCAGAGCGAGTTTGGATTTTCGCTTTTCTGGCTCCATTCCTAGTAACAATGCTGGAAGGGGATGGCTTTTTTGCTTCGCCGGCTGACCGACGTGACTGAATAGGTGGGGGCGAAGACTAAAACACATTGAAATCACTTCGTGAATACAATTACAATTATTTAAAATAACTCAAGTCGGTAATTCAAATAAGGAAAACTTACCATTGCAAATTATTCCTAATTTATTACCACATTAAAACCATCATTGTTCAAAGTAACCATATATGGACATTATGAAGTAATGATTCAAGTATGTAAGTCTTAAGCGAAAACCTATTTTGGATTCAAACTATATCACTGGTTTATTTTGGGTTCAATTTAAATTTTGCACACGAGGAATTGTTGGTTAATGTATTTGTTTACTGTTTATTAGTACAAAAGTCATTTTATTTGAAAATTACAAACTGCTGATTTCAGATCTGTCTAAATGAATTGACAAGTGACAGCTGTAGTCTTTGACGTTACTGCCTATTCTCCATGGTCCATGATGGCCCAAGACAGGCGTTCATAACCACAATTCTATTTTCTATAAAGGTATAATATTAATTATAGGTACTCTTTGACCACAAATTATAAAGACTTACGTACAAGTATTTCTGACCGTGTTGAAGTTTTATTTGCAAATTGCATAATATCAATGACATGTTGCAATTTGTTACACTCTTTATGGACAGTTACTTTACACTTTGGTTACACTCATTCACAGACCAAACACAGACTAGGTACCATACTAGTCACAAATTATAAAGACTTATATACAATTACTATTAACTTAATAGTTATACTCATTGCTATGCAGATGATATTGCTGGGGCTAGGTGGGCCTAACATTTCTTAGGAACATGTCATCGAGAGCCGGAACCAACTTGTGTATCAAGTTGGCAATCTTTTGTCTGAAACTTTGTATTGGGGCCAGCAGAATCTGGTGGTGGTGGTGGTGGTGGTGTATTTCCCGAACTCCGACAGCTTGCAATAATTTACACGGCGTTGACATTGTTCAATTTCGTGGTCATCATGGCGGAAAAGCTTAAATAGCCTGTAAAAAAGTTGGTGTGTTCAGTAAAGCGAGTATTTCAAGCCAACCCATCGCTTGCAACGGTCAAATTCGGCCTCACATGGAGTACTTTTCTCAAATCTGGGATGTTGCTCCCTAGTACCAGCTTCTTCCTTTTGACAACATCAGACGTAGAGAGTCTCGAATTGTTAATGACCGGGCAATCACTAATCGGCTTGGAGTAGCATAAAAATGTTGAGTCACTTAATGCTCTCAACCACATCTATCATGGGGAATGTTCTGAGGAGTTTTAGGTTTGATTCATGCAGCTGAGTTTCACCTTCGGACATTACGTCGGAGTTTAAGCTATCATGTCCATCATCTTGGTGCGCGGCGATACGACCTGCAATTCCTAAGACATTTTTTACCTCGCAGAACACTTTTCTGGAATCAGTTACCTAATAAAAAAAATGGTTGTGTACTTATGTACACGCGTTAGAAGTTATACTTCTTCGGCGTAATAAGATAAAAATCTTTTTAAAAATTTTATCATTTGCTTTATTTTACATTTGTAGACAAAATGACACTAACCATAGAAATAAAGAAATATTGTGAATACAGTTGTCAGTTCTCACGCAAACATACGTAGATGTTCTTACTTTTACTTTGTTGGTTCCTTTTTTTTTAAAACTAAAATGTTATCTATAGCTAACTTCATCATGTCGGTTTTTCGTGACGGTGTGCGCGCGCATCGTAAAAATTTACCCTCATCATTTTTTCCTAACGCGCCAAAAGAAGTATAACTTCAAAAAAATAAAGTAATAAGGGTTGAGAAAATTATATTCTAAGAAAGAGAATCTTAAAACTCAAATTAGGAGTTGTAAACTCTTGTTTGATCTCTATTAATTTATTAAAATTACAATCACTAAAAAACATAATAACAGTCAATTTAAACAAGTGTTCGTATATATCTCTTATACTAGAAAAAAACATCCAATAGCATTTGATTACACACTAAATAATGTCAAGATAAGTAAAGCAAGTAGTGTCTCTTGGTATAATCATCGATGCCAAATTAACATTTGCTGATCATGTTGATGCGGTTGTCAACAAAGCCTATAAGAACCTTGGCTTCATATTGAGGGTCAGTCAAGCATTTTCTGATGTTAACTGTCTAAAGGTTTTGTATTTTGCATACGTAAGAAGTATTCTTAAGTACTGCAGATTAATTTGGAACCCTCATTACATAACATACACACAAAAAATAGAACATATTATACAGTCTAAGTTTATAAAATGTTTAATTAATTAAATTTTCGGAGCTATAAATCCTTTACAAATTATGATGAAACCTGTAACCATTACCATTTTATGACTCTTGAAGACAGACGTACACTAACTGACATGTGTTTTTTGTATTGTGTTTGCAATGACTATATTGACTCCTTGGAACTTTCTCTAGAATATTAACTTTTAATGTACCGAAAACTCGAACAAGACACAGTCGAAATCGTCTATTTGCCAATTATGATACTCTTTCAAATTATGCTCAAAATTCGCCCATTAATAGAATGCACAGAACTTATTAATAATGAAAAACAATATAAAAAATTTAGTCACATTGACATTTTTAATAATTCTAAAGCAACTTTTAAACGAGAAATAACCCAGGCACTTAATAAAAAAACATTAGTTGATTAAAACATTTCATTGTATTAATAATTATTTAAGTATGTATATTTATCTATTTAAAATGTATAACATTACAACACATTCAATACAAACACACACACATACACTCACACGTGTGTTAATATTAACAACAACTTTTACTTTTATTATATAGAAAATGTAAATCCGTTATTGGCTATTTGGCCGTTATAGGCTTAGCAAAATTGAAATATCTTAGTAATAACATTTAGCTGTGGATTTTGTTAATAAATAAATAAATAAAACATCAGGTATGTGCCTAAAAAGTCGTATTTGTAACATACCTATTTGTGTTTACGAAAAATACTCTAATTAGGCACATACATTTGCCTACTTACTCCAACCTATCATATTAACTACGTCCATGAATCAACCTGAAAGATTAAGATTTTGCTATGGCAAAAGATAGCGTACACGAAGGCGGCTACTGTGATGGTAGGGATGTGGGGGATAGACACCATAGATGTTATAGGTGCCTCATTATCCTGTTGTTGTTAGGCCTAACTTGCAAGTCTACCTTATTACATATTAATTGACCGCCTCGTTGGTCGAGTGGCTAGCGTACACGCCTAACTACATCGACCAACCGCGAGGCTCGGGTTCGATTCCCGACGGGGGCAGGCATTTGTGTGGTGAACATTTAGATGTCTGCATTTCCAGGTCTGTCTCTGTATTATATTTATTCTGGTATTTATTTAAGTATTTATATGTATCTGTATCGTTGACTAACACCCATAACACAAGCATATAATTTGCCAGGGAGTATTGTTTTGTATTTGTTTATGTATGTATTTGTTTTTATTTAAACGAAAACCTATTGCAACGTCTACTTTAACATATAATTGTATAACGATCAAGAATATGTTATTATCCTTGTGTCTACTAATATTTCAATTAATTTCAGCAGTTAAAAAAAGCACTCGTAGTGCGATTGACCTGCTTCGTATATTTAGCAGCTAGCTTTTCCATCACAGTTTGCATTATTGATAATAGGCTTTAGTAAAACAGATTGGCCCTGAATTTTTAGGGTTCCGTAGGCAAAGGCTGAAAAACGGAACACGTATAAAATCGTCATGTCTGTCAGTCTGTCCGTATGCCACAGCCACGTTTTTCCAGAACTATAAGAACTTTACTGTAGAAATTTAGTAAGATGTATTTTATAAGCGGCATTAAGATTTTCACACAAAAAAATATTTGGGAGTTAGAACTAAATCCCATTTTTTTATTAAATCCTTTAGTGTGGGATACACATTGAAAAGTCTTCAAAAATGATGTCTAAGTTTCAAATATATTTTTTTCTAAACTGAATAGTTGGCGCTAGAGACAATTCCAAAGTTGTTTAATGTGTGTAACTTCTAAAATAAAAGAACGATAAAACTATAAAAATATGAAGTACTTTGCCGTATAAATTTCCATCGAAAATTAGTTTGAACGTGATCTAGTAAGTAGTTGTTTCAAGGTACTGTAACACCAAAGACATATTATAGAGGAGTTTAAAAATTTGAGCACAACAGTCAAAAAATATGCTTTAAAATTTCACATCCATGTATTGTAATATTTTTATTGGGATTCGTAAGCAAATCTTTTCTTGATTTAGAAATATTACTTTGTTTTTGATTATTTGTATTAATTAATGGAAAAAAATATAAAATAGGACAACAACTGTGATAAATTTGTCAGTTTGATTACTATATTCAATATCCAAAATAAATGAAACTATGATAGGTTTTCGAAATCCAAAATATATTTAGGAACAATATGGTCTTTTGCTATCTATATTTAATTTTTTTTATGTTATAGGAAGGCAAACAAGCAGGCGGATTTCCTGATGGTAAGAAATTCACGCCGCCTAGAGACATCAAAGATGTTAATGATGCGTTGCCAACCTGAGGTCAGGATGTTAGGCCTCGAGCAAAAGTAAGTTAACCGGCTACCTTACCCTCCGGACCGGAACACGTCATGACGTTATGGCGGCAGGAATAGGTAAGGCGGTGGTACCAATCCGAGCGAGTCGCTGCGAAACTCTACCACCTAGTCAGCTGATGTCACGGTGTTAGCGACGATAAGCATATGCTCGCCTTTTACGAGCTGCCTGGCAAGAGAGGCAGATGGTCTATTCTGCAAAGGAGCCCGGACCAACACGGGGAAATGAAATTAAGCTTATAAAATTAATAAAACTCTCAAAAAGATGAAATTTTGTTCAGGTTTGTTACGAAATGTCCAGAAACAACATTTGTTTTTCATGTTACTAATGAAATATTATTGTTAGCCTTTCAAGAACTAAATCAGCTAATCGTAAATGTGTTTTCATTTGAATAAATGCAGTTTAACTTTAAACATTTAGTGGATAAGGGCCAAATATATCTGATTTTTAGCAATTTTTTTAGGGGACAGTAACAAAACGGACGGCAACAAAATCGTAAGGCATAGTTCACAAAGATGTAATTATAATCAAACATTTTTTTAAGAGTACCTAGTATCGAATATTACTGGTAAATAAACACATCAAGACTGTCTAGGGATATTTTTAATTTACTTAATTATCTCAAAATTTATTGACGATAACATCTAACATGTCCATATTTTTATAAAACCTCTTTGAACTTATTGTTTTGCGTTTTTTATGTAATAATTTTAAATTGAAATAAAAAAAAACGTAAAGTAATGGCAAAACAAACAATGAATGTTTTTCTCAAGAAACTGTCTGTAAACCCACCCATGACATTTATAAGGGTCCTGTAGCGAGTTTTCATACTTTGGATTTAGTTATTTAAGTCTTGCTGTGGTATATTGTCCAAGGTCCGGCTAAAATGCAAAAAAAAAGTTGCTCTTCTGTCTCAATCTTTGCAGGAAAATTCTTCAAAACCTTCTCTGGAACATGTCCTACGTATGTTTCATAAGAATCTCCAATATCGGTGGGTTTTTTATGAAAAGGTTAATTAATGTGGATGAAGCAAGACAGGTTTATTTAAAACGTGTTGCTTGGCACTTGTTGCTATCTGTTTACCCCATGAGGGACCTGGGGCTATGGAATAAATACAAATTTTAATAAGAACGCCTAAAAAGCTACTTTAGCAAATAAAGAATGTTAGCCACCAGTCAGAGAGGAGGCAGTAATACAATTAAATATTATTTTGAAATATCTTCAAAAATCTAATAAACAAAATTATTGCGCCGGCCCTGGGTTGTATGTATGGATGTATGGATGTTTGTTACTCTTTCACGCAAAAACTACAAAGACGATTACGATGAAATTTGGTATGTAGGTAGCTGAAGACCCAGAATAACATTTAGGCTACTTTTTATCCTGGTGTTCCCGCGGGATTGGGACTTACGTGGGTGAAACCGCGGGGCGCAGCTAGTTTTATATAATTTGATTTTATAATAATGAAAAAGTATGAAAGTTTGTTTACTAACTACAAAACAAATCAACTTGATTAATAATAACTACTTGAAATAAAAAATATATGATTTGTGGGGACATGCCAAAATGACTGTTGTGCTCTATTTTTGAAACCCTCCTTATGATACCTACGACGAGGTTACTTTCGCTGCGTAGGGCAGTTCACATGGATCTACTAATAAAAATCAGGGATTAAATATTAATGCTTCCTATGTGAATACAAACATTAACTGAACTGACTTCCAACTCACCATCTACTTACCTACTGCTTATGATAAAATTAAATTGTAAACCGCAACCACTGTATATGCATGGAAAGAACTTTTAGATTATGTTACTTTGTGCTACGGAACCCTCCATGGGCGAGTCTGAATTACAGTTTAATGTAATCAAAAAACGCAAGGTAGGTAAGATCTTACTTTATGAGTCTAGTACTACTATTTAAATTAAACCTTTCGGCCTTACACTTTATACTTTTATTTTTAAATTGGCTAACCTAATCTAAATGTAAGCGAAATGATTAACTATTTAATAATTTCGTCAAGAGGTACGGTAGACTCGATTGAAATCTCACTTGAATAATAAAACATAAAAAATTATGATTTTAAGTCGACAACATATATCCGCAAAATTCGGATTGTCGAGTATTTTGTTAAATTCTATGTTAAATTACTAATATAAACACATAATATTATAAATGTGAAAGTAACTCTGTTTTTCTGTCTGTCTGTCTGTCTGTTACCTTTTCACGCCTAAACCATCCAACCGATTTTGCTGAAATTTGGTATGTAGATAGTTTGCATTCATGAGAAGGACATAGGCATATTATTTTTTGGAAATTCAACCCTTAAAAGTGTTAAAAGGGTGGCAAAGTTTGTATGAGATAAATATTTTCGTTGCACATTTTTGCATGAAACTTTGAATTAATTCTTTTTAGTACAAATGATGAAACACGTATTTCAGGGTTATTCGAAATTCACCCCCATTGGGGGTTAAAGGGGGTGGCTAAGTTTGTATGGGAAATTTAATTCTATTGAAATATTTTGCGTGACACTAAAATAATGCTCTGCAATACAAATTATGAGCTACGTATCTAAGTGTTTTTTGAAAATCAACCCCTATGAGGGTTAACGGGGGTGGCACAATTTGCTTAGGAAAAATATGTAACAGTAATTTTTACCATGAGTCCATAACAATGAACCACGTACATCAGTTTATCATTAACGAAAAACACACAAAGAAATTATGATACACATAGTACCAAAATTGGTTTAAAATCTTGGTACTATGTGTATCACTACTACTTCCCTACTTAATATTATAAATGCGAAAGTAACTCTGTCTGTCTGTCTGTCTGTTACGCTTTCACGTCTAAACCAGTGAACCGATTTTGAAGAAATTTAGTGCAGAGATAGAATAGACCCTGAGAAACAACAGAGGCTTCTTTTTATTGAAAAAAAATAGGGGAGAATGGGTAAAAAGGGGGGATGAATGTTCATATAGAAATTCGTTTTTTTTAAAGCTATAACAGTGAAACTTTGTATTTAGACACTTTATATTTAGATACTTTATGATAAACTAAAGAACATAGGCTACTTTTTATCGCAAAAAATGGGGGAGAATGGGTAAAAACGGGAGATGACTGTTCATATGTAAATTCGTCATTTTTAAAGCTCTAACAGTGAAACTTTGTATTTAAACACTTTTGATAAACGAAAGAACAAAAGCTACTTTTTATCACTAAAAATGAGAAGAGTGGGTAAAAAGAGGTGATGAATGTTCGTATGGAAAATTGACATTTTTGAAGATATAACAGTAAAACTTTATATTCAGACACTTGATATTCAGAATGAAAGAACATAGGTTACTTTTTATAGTGAAAATTGGGGTATAAAATTGGGGTAAAAACAGGTAACGAATGTTTGTATGGAAAATCGTCATTTTTGAAAAATTAATTGTGAAACTTTGTATTTAGACACTTAATGAGGAATGAAAGAACATATTCTACTTTTGTGCAGGACAGAACACACCAATAACGTCAATGTCTTTATAGTGTAGTGTAAAAGTGAATAAGTGTCTGTGCTCAAATAAAACTAAAGTGCAAGAACTGAGTTATAGTGAATCAGTGTATATGTATAGTTAGCTTTATTGTTTACAATTTAAATGTATTTTATATCACTATTTATGT